>OZ019980.1:13198586-13316086 GCA_963970395.1 Ephialtes manifestator
CGTGTAGCACCGTTGGGAGGGGGGGGGGGGGGGGAGGGGGGACTGCGCAAGACGGGGGGAAAATTTCAGAGTCCGGAGGACGTCGGGAATTTTCTAAGTCCCGGCGACGTCGAAAAATTTCAGAGTCCGAGAGGACGTCGGAAATTTTCTAAGTCCCGGCGACGTCGAAAAATTTCAGAGTCCGAGAGGAGCTGAAATTTTTCTAAGTCCGACTCTGTCGAAAATTTTCTAAGTCCCAAGACTGTCGAAAATTTTCTAAGTCCGGCCGACGTCGAAAAATTTCAGAGTCCGAGAGGAGCCGAAATTTTTCTAAGTCCGACTCTGTTGAAAATTTTCTAAGTCCCAAGACTGTCGAAAATTTTCTAAGTCCGGGCGACGTCGAAAAATTTCAGAGTCCAGTACGGTCGGGTGGGGGAAATGGTGGGGGTTACCGGTGGCAGGGACTCTGGGTGTCACGGGGGGAAATAGGCAAATTACAGGGGACAAAAAAGATTAATAACCAAACTATGGCCAAATGGGGAAAAATTAATAACACAAATATGGCAAAATAGGGAAAAATTAATAACAAAAATATGGCAAAAAGTGGGGTAACTCGGCTAGCCAAAATAGAGACGATCTCAGGGGGGAGGGTTCCCGAACTCTATGGCTTCTTAATTATTACCTCGGTATGGCTGAAAGGGGGGGGGGGGGGTGGCAGGGGAATATTCGCTAATGGGGCAAAAATATAAATAAAATCGGGAAAGAAAATTAATGTTAAATATCGCCGAGATAGTCGCGATCACCACCACACTACCTCGCACGCAGAAAACACAAAATACTCGCTAATTAATCCTAATGAAAACGTGCCGGTCTCCACGGGGTGGCAGCCGGTTGACTCGATATAAAAATGAAAAATACAAACTCTAGTGACTTAAAAAATACAGGGCGAAAAGGGGAAAAAGGGGTCTCACAACAAATGAAAATTACTCACGCTAATTATCACACACACACACACAATCCTAGTCCCGTGGACAACTCCCACGAGGACTCACAAACGTTGCTATAATATCTCAAGGGAGGACACGGCGACGGCGAAGCTCGAAGTGATAAGAAAACCGTCATCCTTCTTCTTCCTCGATGTTTTCGGAGACCCTCGTCGATCCTCGGGACTCGTCGGCTCCCGAGCACTACGGAGCTTCGACATCGATCAACGGATCGAGTGTGGCTGGTCAGTGGCGCTCGAGCAGTGCAGTGGCGCGGCAGCGTAGCACAGCTGGCTGGAGTGATTGCCGCGGGCCGTTTGAGTGCCGCTGGCGATCCTAGTAGTGCGAGTACACCCACGCAGTTGGGCGGCTAACTCCAACTTATGTCCACACGCGTGTGGAGGCTACTCGTGTGGTGCGGGGTGTACTCATCAGCTGGCTCGGATGCTGTCCGGGGTCAGATGGTTTTTCCAGCCCACACTCTCCCCACGTCACTCTGTCTAAGCTTCCGTAGCCTCTTATCTCGTCCTTGAGGGCCTCCATGGTCTTCGGGGGGCTATTACTCCGTTCACATTCATACTAGGGATGGGAAGGGGGGTAAAGGGGGGGATTTCTACACAAAATATTCCTATTACCTAAATCCGAAAAATACTGCTCTAAAATACTAAAAACAAAATATAAGCGGAGTGTGATGGCCTCCGAGCCAGCCTGCGGGGTGGAGCTGATACAAAATCTACCGTGTTACAAACTCCCCCCCGCTTAAACGAAAGTTATTCCTCGAAAACTTGAGCATTCACACATCACTCCGGGGGGGTGGGGGTTTTGATAGGGAACTCAAGGGGTACGCAAAATGGGGTTAGAGGGGGGGAATATAATATTGGGTCAGGTCTGGGGGCTAGGGTTTGCGAAAAAGGAAACGGGGGTGGCTGTAAAACACAAAAGGGCTCTTTACCAGGGGTTGGGTCTCCTTAGACCAAAAGGGCTGTGGCCGGGGCGATCAAAAAGACTAGGGACGAAGTGAGGGGTGGTTATTGATAAGGGACGGGTCTCTCTGGACCAAAAGGGCTGCACCTGGGGACCTTGGGGACTTCCTGGGCTCCAGGGACCCCGGGGGTGGGTTCTGGGCCCTGGTTGGAATCCTGGTGGTGTGGGGAAGGAAGGGTAAAAAGGCCGAAGGGGTTGTTGGGGTCCTGTTGGTCCCGAGATCCTCTCAGGCCAACTTCTGGGTCTTGGTGGGCTGGGTGGTGGCGAAACCTTGACTCCTCGTGACGATACGGGGAGTGGTTCAGCGAAGGGGGTTGTTGCGGTAAAAAGGGTGGCTTTAAAAATTTCCGGAGGGCCGGGACTTCCGGGCACGGGGCAGGGCATGGCACGGGATACGCCATCAGTGGGGAAATTTTTTCAGTGGGGGAAAAGGGTCGAGAATTTGGGGTCCTGGGGGCCGTGGATGATCTCGAGTGACTTGATGACGGACAACGGGGCTTCGGGGGATCTCGCTCATTCTCCAAGGGCTCAAAAAACCTAGAACGGTCGTTGCTGCTTCGGCAAGCGGTCGTTCTCAAAAAAACCCGAACCAGTGCCTTTGCGGGACCTCCATGGTTCCTGCTGGTCTCTTGACCAGGTCCAGGGAAGCCCCTCCGGCTACTCTCAGAAGACGCCGGGGCACTGGAACGGCTGACTCGATAAAGGGGGTTGGCGTGACGGGAGGGGCTGAAAGCTCTACTAAAGGGGTGGTTTGGGTGACGGGCGGGGCGGAAAGATCTACTAACGGGGTGGTTGGGTCTTCCTAGCTTCCGGAGAGTTACGGGGTTGGGTAGGGGCAACTCTCGAAAGGCACGCAAGGCTCGGGAGGGGTGTAGTCTCTATCAGGGTTGGCTCTAGATGAATTTCTGGGGTTTGAGGACTCAATCTTTCTTGTGGGCCTTGGGGTGGGGACTTTTCATGCGGGGACGGACTGGATCTTCCTAACGCCGCAGCCCTTAGCTTCTTGGCGTTTTGAATTCGGAAAATTCTCGCACACCTTGCGAGCAATTTTCCTCCTTCCTCAAAACTCTTTCCAAATGCTCGGGACACTAACTTCTGGGCCTGATCGAGGGGCCTCTTCTTCCGGGTGGTACCGGGGCGTAGGGGAACACTCGAAGTTGGGGAGGGGGGTTCTTCAACAAGGGTGTGGGTTGGCTGGGGTGGTCTTGGGGCAGACTCCGGGATGGTTTGCTCTATACTCAGCTCGAAGGGAGGTACTTCCGGTGCTGAGGTAATTTCGGGGTCATATGCGGGGGAGGGCTCAAACGACACTGGCCGGGGGTATGGGGCCATGTTCCTCAAAAGGCGGGCATACTCGGAACTGTTAAGGGAATTGTCCAGGTTACGCATAGCAGCGTACGTCGTAAAGGGCTTTTCATCCCCGCGCTCGTCGGCTGCAGGGTCCCAGGGGATGGAAAATTCGGGGTACAGGACACGGACTTTGTGTCGCCAATAACGATCACCTAACTCATCTAGGGAACCGGTGGTACTGAGACAGGCATCGTCGCACAGCCGTAGGAGGTCGCAGAGGTTCTCGATGGCTGTAACATCTCTCCTGAGCTGTGCAACTCCTTCGCAGATAACAGGGCTGACCAGGGGGGTTGGTGTCAAGGGTGGGGGGAGGTTGGAAGGGGTGGACCACGTACCAGTGACATTAGCCATGCTAGCACGGTCCATGGTCAAATTTATCAAAGGGAAAAAAAGAAAATGCTCGAACTCAAGAAAAAGGTACGGGGGCAGGGCTTAAGGGTCGGAAAAGAAATCGTAATAATACACCGAATCGGGTAAAAGGGGCACTCAATAAAAAAATAAAAATCCAAAAAAAAATAGAAAAAAACCCAAACGGGTCTGAAACTAAAAAAAAACAAAAACTCAAAATCGAAAATCTTATTAACGGGGTCAGATTACCAGAAGGGAGGAAAAAAAAATAGTACCAAAAATAATCACAAAAGAGCTCGAAGGGCGAAAGCACGGTTGTGGGGGTGGCGTATAATCACGCAAAAGGGAGGTTAGGTTTGGGCAAAAAAAAAAAAACTCGAATCCCCAAGGCCGATAACGGATGAGGGGGAAAAAAAACAAAAATGAGATAAAATAAAATAAAGAACATCCAATAATAACGCTAAAAGTACGGGCAGGGCTATGAAAACGAATAAGATGATAGAAAAAAACTAAATACCAAAAAAAAAAACACGGGTAATAGGGCGGCGCAATGTCACGCAAAAAGGAAACAAAAAAAAAACTAACCAAAAAAAAAGAAATCAATCGGGGGGGGGGGGGGGGGAAAGAAACAAGAATAGAAAAGAAAAATAAGATACCAAAAATATTATGAGGGGGCAATGGGGGGAGGGTACCGAGGTGAGCACTTAAAAAAAACTAATAAATTTCGGCGCGATTTTTTAGGGAAAATGCGGGAAATTTTTCGGGCCCCACGTTGGGCGCCAATTTCTAACCGGCTTCCTTTTTATTAGGAGGGGAAGGGGTTAGTGAAAAGACGGAATAAGAATAAAATAATTATAAGAAAAATAACCAAACTCGATTTAATACTACTACAAAAATCTCAATAAAAAACAAAAGAAAAACTCAATACAATAACTCTAAATGAAAGGAATATAATAACGCGAATTATCTAAATAACTATAATGGCAAGGGGGAGGGGAGAAAATGGCAAAACTAAAATGGGCGCCAGCTACGTGACGTGTAAGCACCGTTGGGGGGGGGGGGGAGGGTACGGCGTAGGACAGTGGAAAAATTTCAGAGTCCGGAGGACGTCGAAAATTTTCTAAGTCCGGCCGACGTCGAAAAATTTCAGAGTCCGAGAGGAGCCGAAATTTTTCTAAGTCCGACTCTGTCAAAAATTTTCTAAGTCCCAAGACTGTCGAAAATCTTCTAAGTCCGGGCGACGTCGAAAAATTTCAGAGTCCGAGAGGAGTCGAAATTTTTCTAAGTCCGACTCTGTCGAAAATTTTCTACGTCCCAAGACTGTCGAAAATTTTCTAAGTCCGGGCGACGTCGAAAAATTTCAGAGTCAGTACGGTCGGGTGGGGGAAATGGTGGGGGTTACCGGTGGCAGGGACTCTGGGTGTCACGGGGGGAAATAGGCAAATTACAGGGGACAAAAAAGATTAATAACCAAACTATGGCCAAATGGGGAAAAATTAATAACACAAATATGGCAAAATAGGGAAAAATTAATAACAAAAATATGGCAAAAAGTGGGGTAACTCGGCTAGCCAAAATAGAGACGATCTCAGGGGGGAGGGTTCCCGAACTCTATGGCTTCTTAATTATTACCTCGGTATGGCTGAAAGGGGGGGGGGGTGGCAGGGGAATATTCGCTAATGGGGCAAAAATATAAATAAAATCGGGAAAGAAAATTAATGTTAAATATCGCCGAGATAGTCGCGATCACCACCACACTACCTCGCACGCAGAAAACACAAAATACTCGCTAATTAATCCTAATGAAAACGTGCCGGTCTCCACGGGGTGGCAGCCGGTTGACTCGATATAAAAATGAAAAATACAAACTCTAGTGACTTAAAAAATACAGGGCGAAAAGGGGAAAAAGGGGTCTCACAACAAATGAAAATTACTCACGCTAATTATCACACACACACACACAATCCTAGTCCCGTGGACAACTCCCACGAGGACTCACAAACGTTGCTATAATATCTCAAGGGAGGACACGGCGACGGCGAAGCTCGAAGTGATAAGAAAACCGTCATCCTTCTTCTTCCTCGATGTTTTCGGAGACCCTCGTCGATCCTCGGGACTCGTCGGCTCCCGAGCACTACGGAGCTTCGACATCGATCAACGGATCGAGTGTGGCTGGTCAGTGGCGCTCGAGCAGTGCAGTGGCGCGGCAGCGTAGCACAGCTGGCTGGAGTGATTGCCGCGGGCCGTTTGAGTGCCGCTGGCGATCCTAGTAGTGCGAGTACACCCACGCAGTTGGGCGGCTAACTCCAACTTATGTCCACACGCGTGTGGAGGCTACTCGTGTGGTGCGGGGTGTACTCATCAGCTGGCTCGGATGCTGTCCGGGGTCAGATGGTTTTTCCAGCCCACACTCTCCCCACGTCACTCTGTCTAAGCTTCCGTAGCCTCTTATCTCGTCCTTGAGGGCCTCCATGGTCTTCGGGGGGCTATTACTCCGTTCACATTCATACTAGGGATGGGAAGGGGGGTAAAGGGGGGGATTTCTACACAAAATATTCCTATTACCTAAATCCGAAAAATACTGCTCTAAAATACTAAAAACAAAATATAAGCGGAGTGTGATGGCCTCCGAGCCAGCCTGCGGGGTGGAGCTGATACAAAATCTACCGTGTTACAAACTCCCCCCCGCTTAAACGAAAGTTATTCCTCGAAAACTTGAGCATTCACACATCACTCCGGGGGGGTGGGGGTTTTGATAGGGAACTCAAGGGGTACGCAAAATGGGGTTAGAGGGGGGGAATATAATATTGGGTCAGGTCTGGGGGCTAGGGTTTGCGAAAAAGGAAACGGGGGTGGCTGTAAAACACAAAAGGGCTCTTTACCAGGGGTTGGGTCTCCTTAGACCAAAAGGGCTGTGGCCGGGGCGATCAAAAAGACTAGGGACGAAGTGAGGGGTGGTTATTGATAAGGGACGGGTCTCTCTGGACCAAAAGGGCTGCACCTGGGGACCTTGGGGACTTCCTGGGCTCCAGGGACCCCGGGGGTGGGTTCTGGGCCCTGGTTGGAATCCTGGTGGTGTGGGGAAGGAAGGGTAAAAAGGCCGAAGGGGTTGTTGGGGTCCTGTTGGTCCCGAGATCCTCTCAGGCCAACTTCTGGGTCTTGGTGGGCTGGGTTGGTGGCGAAACCTTGACTCCTCGTGACGATACGGGGAGTGGTTCAGCGAAGGGGGTTGTTGCGGTAAAAAGGGTGGCTTTAAAAATTTCCGGAGGGCCGGGACTTCCGGGCACGGGGCAGGGCATGGCACGGGATACGCCATCAGTGGGGAAATTTTTTCAGTGGGGGAAAAGGGTCGAGAATTTGGGGTCCTGGGGGCCGTGGATGATCTCGAGTGACTTGATGACGGACAACGGGGCTTCGGGGGATCTCGCTCATTCTCCAAGGGCTCAAAAAACCTAGAACGGTCGTTGCTGCTTCGGCAAGCGGTCGTTCTCAAAAAACCCGAACCAGTGCCTTTGCGGGACCTCCCATGGTTCCTGCTGGTCTCTTGACCAGGTCCAGGGAAGCCCCTCCGGCTACTCTCAGAAGACGCCGGGGCACTGGAACGGCTGACTCGATAAAGGGGGGTTGGCGTGACGGGAGGGGCTGAAAGCTCTACTAAAGGGGTGGTTTGGGTGACGGGCGGGGCGGAAAGATCTACTAACGGGGTGGTTTGGGTCTTCCTAGCTTCCGGAGAGTTACGGGGTTGGGTAGGGGCAACTCTCGAAAGGCACGCAAGGCTCGGGAGGGGTGTAGTCTCTATCAGGGTTGGCTCTAGATGAATTTCTGGGGTTTGAGGACTCAATCTTTCTTGTGGGCCTTGGGGTGGGGACTTTTCATGCGGGGACGGACTGGATCTTCCTAACGCCGCAGCCCTTAGCTTCTTGGCGTTTTGAATTCGGAAAATTCTCGCACACCTTGCGAGCAATTTTCCTCCTTCCTCAAAACTCTTTCCAAATGCTCGGGACACTAACTTCTGGGCCTGATCGAGGGGCCTCTTCTTCCGGGTGGTACCGGGGCGTAGGGGAACACTCGAAGTTGGGGAGGGGGGTTCTTCAACAAGGGTGTGGGTTGGCTGGGGTGGTCTTGGGGCAGACTCCGGGATGGTTTGCTCTATACTCAGCTCGAAGGGAGGTACTTCCGGTGCTGAGGTAATTTCGGGGTCATATGCGGGGGAGGGCTCAAACGACACTGGCCGGGGGTATGGGGCCATGTTCCTCAAAAGGCGGGCATACTCGGAACTGTTAAGGGAATTGTCCAGGTTACGCATAGCAGCGTACGTCGTAAAGGGCTTTTCATCCCCGCGCTCGTCGGCTGCAGGGTCCCAGGGGATGGAAAATTCGGGGTACAGGACACGGACTTTGTGTCGCCAATAACGATCACCTAACTCATCTAGGGAACCGGTGGTACTGAGACAGGCATCGTCGCACAGCCGTAGGAGGTCGCAGAGGTTCTCGATGGCTGTAACATCTCTCCTGAGCTGTGCAACTCCTTCGCAGATAACAGGGCTGACCAGGGGGGTTGGTGTCAAGGGTGGGGGGAGGTTGGAAGGGGTGGACCACGTACCAGTGACATTAGCCATGCTAGCACGGTCCATGGTCAAATTTATCAAAGGGAAAAAAAGAAAATGCTCGAACTCAAGAAAAAGGTACGGGGGCAGGGCTTAAGGGTCGGAAAAGAAATCGTAATAATACACCGAATCGGGTAAAAGGGGCACTCAATAAAAAAAATAAAAATCCAAAAAAAAATAGAAAAAAACCCAAACGGGTCTGAAACTAAAAAAAAACAAAAACTCAAAATCGAAAATCTTATTAACGGGGTCAGATTACCAGAAGGGAGGAAAAAAAAATAGTACCAAAAATAATCACAAAAGAGCTCGAAGGGCGAAAGCACGGTTGTGGGGGTGGCGTATAATCACGCAAAAGGGAGGTTAGGTTTGGGCAAAAAAAAAAAAAACTCGAATCCCCAAGGCCGATAACGGATGAGGGGGAAAAAAAACAAAAATGAGATAAAATAAAATAAAGAACATCCAATAATAACGCTAAAAGTACGGGCAGGGCTATGAAAACGAATAAGATGATAGAAAAAAACTAAATACCAAAAAAAAAAAACACGGGTAATAGGGCGGCGCAATGTCACGCAAAAAGGAAACAAAAAAAAAACTAACCAAAAAAAAAGAAATCAATCGGGGGGGGGGGGGGAAAGAAACAAGAATAGAAAAGAAAAATAAGATACCAAAAATATTATGAGGGGGCAATGGGGGGAGGGTACCGAGGTGAGCACTTAAAAAAAACTAATAAATTTCGGCGCGATTTTTTAGGGAAAATGCGGGAAATTTTTCGGGCCCCACGTTGGGCGCCAATTTCTAACCGGCTTCCCTTTTTATTAGGAGGGGAAGGGGTTAGTGAAAAGACGGAATAAGAATAAAATAATTATAAGAAAAATAACCAAACTCGATTTAATACTACTACAAAAATCTCAATAAAAAACAAAAGAAAAACTCAATACAATAACTCTAAATGAAAGGAATATAATAACGCGAATTATCTAAATAACTATAATGGCAAGGGGGAGGGGAGAAAATGGCAAAACTAAAATGGGCGCCAGCTACGTGACGTGTAGCACCGTTGGGGGGGGGGGGGGGGAGGGTACGGCGTAGGACAGTGGAAAAATTTCAGAGTCCGGAGGACGTCGAAAATTTTCTAAGTCCGGCCGACGTCGAAAAATTTCAGAGTCCGAGAGGAGCCGAAATTTTTCTAAGTCCGACTCTGTCAAAAATTTTCTAAGTCCCCAAGACTGTCGAAAATCTTCTAAGTCCGGGCGACGTCGAAAAATTTCAGAGTCCGAGAGGAGTCGAAATTTTTCTAAGTCCGACTCTGTCGAAAATTTTCTACGTCCCAAGACTGTCGAAAATTTTCTAAGTCCGGGCGACGTCGAAAAATTTCAGAGTCCAGTACGGTCGGGTGGGGGAAATGGTGGGGGTTACCGGTGGCAGGGACTCTGGGTGTCACGGGGGGAAATAGGCAAATTACAGGGGACAAAAAAGATTAATAACCAAACTATGGCCAAATGGGGAAAAATTAATAACACAAATATGGCAAAATAGGGAAAAATTAATAACAAAAATATGGCAAAAAGTGGGGTAACTCGGCTAGCCAAAATAGAGACGATCTCAGGGGGGAGGGTTCCCGAACTCTATGGCTTCTTAATTATTACCTCGGTATGGCTGAAAGGGGGGGGGGGTGGCAGGGGAATATTCGCTAATGGGGCAAAAATATAAATAAAATCGGGAAAGAAAATTAATGTTAAATATCGCCGAGATAGTCGCGATCACCACCACACTACCTCGCACGCAGAAAACACAAAATACTCGCTAATTAATCCTAATGAAAACGTGCCGGTCTCCACGGGGTGGCAGCCGGTTGACTCGATATAAAAATGAAAAATACAAACTCTAGTGACTTAAAAAATACAGGGCGAAAAGGGGAAAAAGGGGTCTCACAACAAATGAAAATTACTCACGCTAATTATCACACACACACACACAATCCTAGTCCCGTGGACAACTCCCACGAGGACTCACAAACGTTGCTATAATATCTCAAGGGAGGACACGGCGACGGCGAAGCTCGAAGTGATAAGAAAACCGTCATCCTTCTTCTTCCTCGATGTTTTCGGAGACCCTCGTCGATCCTCGGGACTCGTCGGCTCCCGAGCACTACGGAGCTTCGACATCGATCAACGGATCGAGTGTGGCTGGTCAGTGGCGCTCGAGCAGTGCAGTGGCGCGGCAGCGTAGCACAGCTGGCTGGAGTGATTGCCGCGGGCCGTTTGAGTGCCGCTGGCGATCCTAGTAGTGCGAGTACACCCACGCAGTTGGGCGGCTAACTCCAACTTATGTCCACACGCGTGTGGAGGCTACTCGTGTGGTGCGGGGTGTACTCATCAGCTGGCTCGGATGCTGTCCGGGGTCAGATGGTTTTTCCAGCCCACACTCTCCCCACGTCACTCTGTCTAAGCTTCCGTAGCCTCTTATCTCGTCCTTGAGGGCCTCCATGGTCTTCGGGGGGCTATTACTCCGTTCACATTCATACTAGGGATGGGAAGGGGGGTAAAGGGGGGGATTTCTACACAAAATATTCCTATTACCTAAATCCGAAAAATACTGCTCTAAAATACTAAAAACAAAATATAAGCGGAGTGTGATGGCCTTCGAGCCAGCCTGCGGGGTGGAGCTGATACAAAATCTACCGTGTTACACTCAAAACGACATTTTTCAAAACGATGGACATTCTCCAGAGAACAGTTTTCAAGCGATCGTTTTCAAATTTTAGGAGAACATTCTTCACGCTACTCTCTATCGTGCTATGGAAGCTTTTTTTAAAATCTTTCCATTTTTTTAAAAGAAAAACTCGAACAAAACGGCTAAAATCGGTACTTTTTGTTCAAACCGCCGCCATTTTGTCAATTTTGATTTAAAAAAAGCCTCCATAGCGCAATAGCCAATCGCATACTAATTAATAATCCTTTGGGTTTTTTTTTCAGATCAAATTTGTGACCCCTAGGATGTCCACCATGAGGCTATCTTTTTTATCAACATTATTTTCAACAATTAAAAAAATATATATTTAAACAATAAAACTCGTCTTATGAAAAATCATTTTCTGTCATTCATGATTACCTTAATATGTCATTAAAATTTCAGATTGATCGGCGTATAGTAACCGTCCGAAAAAAAATCGTGAAAATAGGCTATTTTTTGGGCTGTCACACTGGAAAGATCCCTTAAAAATTAGTGTGTTTTTACTGGAAGTTTTTATTGATAAACTAGTATATTAAATTTTGTATACAAGTGTAATGTAAAATTAATGTATGGTACAGCACATTCAATAATTTAATTTAATTTTACTGGAAAATTACATGAATTTTATACCACAATTGTATATTCAATTTCTATGACGAGTTTATGAATAAAAACTTCCAATCTTTTCTAACAGTGGAATCATATTATAATATGGATTGTATTATGATGAATAGTATTCATGTTCTTATATTGTAATAAATAGATAAAAGTATATTCCAGAAAACGTTCGAAATGCCAAGGGGAATTGGAACCGGGTAATGGTTGAATCAGACATGTTCGACTGAAGCGTACATATATAGTACGTGTTTGAATGCAAAGAGCACGAGTTCGCCGCCGTTATAAGTATAGCGTACCACTCCCACAGATACCATACGCAACCTCGGACCAATGTTCGGAGCCAGATTTTATAATTCGATTCTCGTACGAATTTCTTATGAGAAAAACCCCTGGAGGAAGATTGAAGATGCTTAAGCAGGAAGAAACTTGACTCAGGTTCTAAACTATAACTCTTACCAGAAGCTGATGCGATTCTCGAAAACCGTCAAATTGTTATAGAGAATAAAAAAATTACCGATGACTTTTTTTTCTCGTATGTACGATCAATAAATTATTTTGATACAACAACCATACATATGTATATATTCATTTTGTCTTGATCATTATTTTGGATGAAAATTTGGTGGTCGCAAAATTTGATGGTGGTATTGGTTAGTTTTGCGATTATGCATAACACTTGTCCGCTCAATTATACATCAATTACTTTTGGCAATCGACAGGTACTGAGCTGAGAATTGAACGAGTATGCGCGAGCTGCACTTGTCGAGCAATCGATTTCGACTTCATTCCACGTTTTTCGCGAGGTATCATTACATTAAGGAGATCTCTGTTCGTGTTTGCCCACGGTAATGGCCCGCCCGCGAAAAATGAGAGAACCAGTTTCAACTTCGTAGTCGGTAAAGAAGAGCAGTTTCAACGCCTACTCATCGGAGACGTATATGTAGAAGCAGACCGTACCTAAATGCAGTGCAGTTATTACCTGGTAATGATAAACTGCACTACCTCGAGCACTATTAGTCAGAATCGTTTTTTGCGAACCACGGTAGAGGCGCTCTAGAGAAACCATTCATTTCCACTTGCACTTGAGAAAAACAGTAAAACCTTGTTCAAAGGTTTCAAAGCACAAAATAGTGAGGTTTCCTCACTATTTTCCAGATTTCAGGAAACTGTATTAAACTATATTGAAACATTGGTAGAGCGACGCTAAGTGGCTACAAGTTGGTGGATTCCCAGGATAGTAGGAAGAGAAGAGAAAAATTCTTGTTGATGTTTTGGTCCAAATTTCGGACCCCATCAATATCCAGATAGAAGTTAAAGCATAAGCTTATAGTCGAGGACGGACAATTAATTCGAGTTAATTGCCCTTATTCAAGTATATCGATGCTTTGTTAAATTGTTATCAGAGAGTGAAGTAGGCAATTTGCTGACCGGAATAGGTATAAACCCAGTAAACACAAAATATTGTTATATTGCTGTTCAATTACAATTTCCTACTCAGTAACGTAACTGTTACGTAACACCGTCGTTATGTTACAGTAACAATGCTGAGTAGGGAATTGTAATTGAACAGCAACATAACAATATTTTGTGTTTACTGGGAAATCTCCGAAAAATCGGAAAATTCAAATTACATTTTTTTTTTCGTTAAGATATCAAAGTTTGGCTTTCACTATTGTTAAGTCGCATATTCCAGCCCGGGAAATACCGGTTACAAGCCTTTTTACGATGATTTTTTTTTTAAAGACACTTTCTGTTTCTGATTTCAGAACTTACAGATCCGACTTTTGGTCGAAAAATCCAACCTAAAGAACCTAAATTTTTTTTTTTTCAAAAATCGAATCTTAGCCTTCACAATCGTTTCCAAGTTGCATATTCTATCACAAAAAATACCAGTTTCATGTCTTCTTACGATGATTTTAAACAAAAACAAAAACGATGCATAGTAGAGCCTTGCACATTGCTTTTTCATTATTTTTTGCTTTTGACAAAGCTTCCTCTATGAGAAAGCCAAATATCATTAACATGTTTCCTCATAGAGGTGGTTTTGCCCCCATGGAAATAAAGTAGAATGGAAATTATATTTTTCGATGTATTGAAAAATACATTCAAATTATACTTGAGATATATTGTTTATATTTATCAGATATGTGAAATATATAAAAAATAAACGTGATATATATTTCGAATATATATGGAATATCTACTTTTTCGTAAAAAAATATAATTCTTGAATATAAAAGATGTATATCTGAAGTATATATTGTACATACTTCGTATGAACTTCATGTATACAACCTAGATACATCTGAAGTATATTGCATATGCATGTGAAATATACGTAAACTATACATTGAATATATTTTCAATATATTTCATATATATCCTAAAATATATTTGTGATACATATTAAATGTATACCAACTGTACATTCAATATGTTTTGGACATATTTCATGTACATACTAAAGTTATATATATAAAGTATATTCAGCATGCATGTGAAATGTTTCCCAACTGGACATTTAATTTACTTCCAATGTAGTCAGTATATATCCATATGGCTATATCAATAATATAGCTAATTTGATATTAATTTTTCTTTTAATGCAGTGTTAAAATCGTATTATTCGTAGTATTCTTTAGTAGTAAATCAACTTTTAATCAACTTGTTCTTTAGAACAAATAAATGTTCTGTCTAATTTCAAACGCATGAGGCATATTTTCTTCACTTAAGGTTTTATTGACGCGCGATATTATTCAACATATCTTTTATGCGCACGTTTACATAGTTAGTGAAATAATAAATATATTGAAATGACATTCTGGATATATCTAAATGATGTAATAAATATATTTTCCGTATATTGGAAAATATACGAAAAGATACATGTACAAATATATGTCGAATGCAATTAGAATGTAATTTAAATGTATATTGGAATATATTTTTGGTATATTGAAAAATATATACACATGTATACGAGGAATGTACTTTCAACGTAATTTGAATGTACATTTGAATATACCTCAAAATATATTTGTCGTAGATGGAAAAGTATATGGGGGATTCCACGGGACTTTCGCCACCTCCCAAAAAAAAAAATCTCAAATTTCATCTAAAAATCAGGTTCAGCGGTGTCTATTGATGGACCAAATTTCAAAATTCTAAAAAAATAGTTGACCGGAATATGCAAATTTTTTTGTTTTTTATCGTTTTTCATTTAATCTGTAATATCTCAGAAACTATTGATCGTATCGAAATCATTAAAAGACGAAAATGTGCATTTTTTTATGGCCAACAAGAAAAAAATATATTCAAAATTAATTGCTTAATTTCAGGTCACATTTTATGGAAGAAACAACAAAATTATTTTTTTTTATGGTTGGACTTCAGATTTTTTCATCGGACAAATTGTCTCGGAATCTTTAAGTGATCGCCGAATTTTGAGTATTTTTTTTTTCATGGGATGGCCCAATGCTGTGACGTTACAGCAATTTGAATGTTTTTAATATATAAAAAAAAATCCATATTCAAAATTAAAATTAATTAAAATGGTTGGACTTCAGATTTTTTCATCGGACAAATTGCCTCGGAATCTTTGAGTGATCGCCGAATTTTGAGTATTTTTTTTTTCATGGGATGGCCCAATGCTGTGAGGTTACAGCAATTTGAATGTTTTTAAAATATAAAAAAATCCATATTCAAAATTAAAATTAATTAAAATGGTTGGACTTCGGATTTTTTCATCGGACCAATTGGCTCGAAATCTTTGAGTGATCGCCGAATTTTGAGTATTTTTTTTTTCATGGGATGGCTTAATTCTGTGACGTTACAGCAATATGCATTTTTTTAAATACATTTAAAAAATTCAAATTGCTGTAAGATCCACAGCATTGGGCCATCCTATGAGAAAAAAATACTCAAAATTCGGCGATCACTCAAAGATTTCGAGGCAATTTGTCCAATGGAAAAATCCGAAGTCCAACCATTTTAATTAATTTTAATTTTGAATATGGATTTTTTTTAGATATTAAAAACATTCAAATTGCTGTAACGTCACAGCATTTGGCCATCCCATGAAAAAAAAAAATACTCAAAATTCGGCGATCACTCAAAGATTCCGAGGCAATTTGTCCGATGAAAAAATCTGAAGTCCAACCATAAAAAAATAATAATTTTGTTGTTTTTTCCATAAAATGTGACCTGAAATTAAACAATTAATTTTGAATATTTTTTTTTCTTGTTGGCAATAAAAAAATGCACATTTTCGTCTTTTAATGATTTCGATACGATCAATAGTTTCTTAGAGATTACAGATTAAATGAAAAATTATAAAAAACGGAAAAATTTGCATATCCGGTCAAATATTTTTTTAGAATTTTGAAATTTGGTCCATCAATAGACACCATTGAATCTGATTTTTAGAAAAAATTTGAGATTTTTTTTTTCGGGGTGGCGAAAGTCCCGTGGAATCCCCCATATATAGAAGCGTACGCGGTATGCAATTTCATTCTATTTTTGAATATACTTCAACATATATTTTTTTATGTGTTGAAAAATATATACTATATACAATACTGATGCATAATACATACATTTAGAATAAATTACATATGTATATTGACTATACCAGCTACTGTATATTGAAGATATTTTTACTTACATACAAAAATATATATAACATATCTAATTTTTCGTAAAAAATATATGTATTATATAAGAAATTTATTTTCGAATATATTTCAAGTATACTTTTTTCCATGGGGGTGTAAAGAGTGAAAAATAATGAGGAAGTGATGTGCAAGATTCTACTTTTTGAATGATCTTCTATTTTTATGTACATGTGTGATTGACAGAAACAGCGTTTACTACCTATGCCCGCAAAAAAGATCGTATTAAAAATAGTACATTGTGCAACAATGGTCGCAATCGTGAACTTCCGACCCTTGTTGCACAATGTACTATTTGTATCAAGGGCATGAATAGTGGTGCTTTGAATGATAGTTTTGCGGGACGAGTAGTGAAAAGTGAGGTTATAAACTATCGTCCCTAGGGTCGAAAGTGAAACACTAGGAGCGGAAGTAAAGGAATCGCGAACAGGGCTTGCACCGACCTATCGTTTCAACACTGCTATGAAACTAGCCACTTTCGGCCCGCAAAACAGCCATGAAAAGCACCGCTGTTCACGCACGTGTTACAAAAAGGCGTATTTTAACTTCGTATATTTTCGAGCTGCTTCAGACTCTCAAACTCCAATGCAAGTCAATTTCATGACTTGATTTTCGAAAGTGATAATCGCTGATACCTCCTTAAAGCCGATAAATATTGATAAGATTTACTAAATATTGTAAAGTTGACTACATTCAGACGTGACTGTTTCCATAATTTCTTCAACAAAGATTGAAACACTGTGTACTTACATCGTACCTTTCCTGAATATGCGGTCCGGCTTGTGCAATGTAAAGCGTGCTGGCCGTGTCGAATACCAGTTCCTGTGGTATCCTTGTGACTTTCTGTCTTGCCATTTCATGACAATTCAGATAAAGCGTAATGTCCGTCGTTGAAACCTTTATGACTATTTTCGACCATCTCTTCGCGAATTTTGGCACAGTGAATTTGGCGACCTCCTCGGAGTGCGAATGCTCGTCGGAATTCGTGTAGACCAAAGATACGTTTTGGTTGGAGGCCGGTCCTTCCTGCATCATAAAAGTCTAATATTATGCTCAATTCATATATTTCTAGAACATGGAAGTTGGGTTGGTACCCATAACTCTAGACACAGCAGTAGAGTTATGGTGCTATTTATTGACAGTCTTTGAAGTAAATTCGGCAGGCTAAGAAAAGACACTATACAGTTGTCTCTGTAAGTACACGCAATTTTACTATGCGTAGCTACGTTTGTACGTAAATTAAGGATATTGGATAGATATGTTATTTTGAACTTTTGCAATTGAAAATCATAGACGTTATAAAAGAATTAATATTATTTTTTTAGCGAATCTTTAATCAATTGTTGGCCACTTGTTGTTGAGATATGTGAGTCTTTTAACATAAGCAGCATAGGACAATGCGTGGGAACTACCATTCATGATATTTATATATATATTTCCAGAGAACTTTCACCATACAATCTTTTTTCTACAGCAGTACTAGACTGTTTGAGACACAGGAAAAAAAGGAAATTGCCAAGCGCCGACATATTTTTAAAGATATTACGAGTTAAAGTACTATTGAAATTCATATCTACAGATTTATATGGCTGAGCATCTGTCGAGCCCACTGCTACCAACGTTCGTATATTGTGAGTTTATGCACGACTTTTTATTAGAAACTCTATCAATATTGACAACTGATGTTTTCGACAATCCTAGTAATGCAATTCTATACTTAATGTGATAAAATAACAAATTCAAACACTTTCATTTCTTTTCCGAAATTTTTATATTTTCGTTTTCATAAGTTCTTATCAGAAAACGTGTGCATCAATCCAGCAACTAAAATAGCAATGGAAAATTGAAAAATTACATTTCTGTATAGTTTTGTTAACTTTTCAGTGAAGCGGGAGTGCTTTTTAGCGCTTGTAGAGACTATAGTTATTTTAGTTAGCCTATAAACACAATATTTAGATATTGCTAGGACAGTTGTTAAATGACTTCACAGTACCTATTGAATATCCTTAAACATCATACATGGCCAAAATCTCGGACCACTAAAGGCGACAAATGAATGTTTAAGGCAGTTGTTACTGAGATGTTGCTGAGTTCGCGCAAGCCCGGGCGCTCCATCAAAAGAGGCCTGAAGCTCATTTAACTTGTGAAAGTTTCGTTTATTTATTCATTTTAGCATTTTCCATATGATCGAATGTGTCACAGTATTTTTTTTTTGTGTGATGTGAAGCTAAGCGCGATTCACTAACTCTAACACATGAAGATCCGGACCCACATAAATAATTTTTTAAATATATTAACAAGTATAAGTGAATGTTCAGTGACGAATATTCATCTTCATCAACCTTACTTGTATTCCTTTAAAAATAAGATAGGAAGTTGCAAGAACATTAAAAAAAACTATTCAGATTGTGCGTTGGACAAAATGAGACCGCATAAGGCAAAAACCGCTCATTAGTCTTTTTTCTCAAAGTTTTGACAATTGGTGAAGCGTGTTTTTTTTCTCACAGCATTCTAATGCTCTTTAAGACTGCGTAGAGTTGAAAATGTACAGTGTATGTTTGATGACATTGAAATACTAACGTTTTAGTATATTTTTACAGAAAGTATAGATCAGTTATCTGTTCAGACATTAACAAATGATAATCCTATATTCGATCACCCAGAGCAAAGAAAAGTTGCAGTTCGATAAACAAAAAATCCTTCTTCCTCTTTTGGGAACATGAGTCCCGTACGCTTATGCATATATAACGCAATGCACAAAACCAGTTCACTCTCGAGTCTACTATTGTACTTTAAAATATGCAGAGACTACAAGTGTCGCTACTTACGGAAATACGAATTCCCAATTGGACGACCGTATCAAAGGGATTGAGAACTGCGAAGAGGTAGCTCGTTCGGGCGGACATTGGCTTTATCGTAGCGACCAGAGTGAATTCAGCTGGTAGTTTTTCCGGTAAATAAAGCCGATAGGGCTGCTTGACTTCGGAACCTGGCCGAAATCCAAATACCATGAATCCGTCCAGGCCATCATCGATGTACTGATATTTGCTCTCAGTCGTCGGCATTGCGGCTTGGAGCAGATCATAAACAACTTCTGTAACATGTCAAATACACCCACGAAGTGGGAATCAGAAAACTTCTTGTAATAATACGTTTAAATGTAAGTAGATACATTAAAGAACATGTCATACGTTCAAAAATAGTTCGCTTCCAGAAACTGGGTTCTCAAGTCATTTTTAGTTCTTATTCTTTTAATCCCATTCAGCATTGAAACGACAAAGTATTGTTTGGCCTATTTTAGAAACTATTGTTTTAATTTAATATGAGATTTTAATAATTAGAAGCAAATTAAGTTGACAACGCTTGTTTTTGATAGCCCGTAAGCTAAAGATTTATTGAATCAATGACACTTTTTTTTTAGTGCGATGATTTAGTATGAATTTATCTCTTAAGAGGCAGTAATACAACCGTGGGTATTTCATCACCCAATTTTCCCCTAGGTCCCCTTGTGGAATGTGGATCCTTCGGGGCCCTAATTATTAGTAATCCTTTTTTAATTTATGCGGCACAAAACAATTATTTTTCTTTCTCACACAGGAAATTTTGTTTTTTATCTACTTTGGTAATTGTCGGAATCATCTTTAATACCAATTGTTAGTCCCCCATTCTCACGTTCATCATCAAATTGATGAAGATTATATCTGTGGGGGGCTTAAAGCCAAAGTTGAAAAGTTACAAGAAATATTGAAAGGACGCTAAGAGCTGCCAGCGGATTTATGGTTCCACGGCTAGTTACTCTCCGAGACGCCCAAGTTTTATTTACAAGGCAAGTTACACTAATTGTCGTAGAAGTTGGATTGAGAGAGACAGTGAAAGAGCGTTAACTCGAATCTGCTACTAGGATGGGGCGAGAGGCGCAGACGGCTAGATTGTTAATTGCCCCAGACTATACTGCCCTCATAATAATCAAAGTACATGCGGGCCTCGAAGCATCTTATCTCACGTCGACGGCAATTCGACCAAGATAGGTAGTCTGCTAATCTTGCGTGTAAGATCTACTCCCTGGTCGCTAACTCTGCAAGTTTGTTCGAAACTCATCGGAAAGCGAACTTTCTACATCTAAACTGTCTTATTTTTCTTCGCATAGGTCGTGCCTCATAATCCCTTACATCATCTTCGTGCATGAACGTTGCAGGATCAACCTTTACAAGAATGTAATTTACATTATATCGCATATAAAGTAGAATGTTGGGAATTTATAGACGACGTGCCATCTAATTTTTAAAAAAAGCTGGCAACGTGGAACCTTACAAATAGCTTCCTTAACGGTTAACGATGTTCACAATGCGACCTCCATCAGAAAACATGGTGATCAATTTAATTTGTTAACACAGGGGGAAGCAATTTGCAAGCTCCAATTTTGTAAACTTGTTGAAAATCTACATACACTATAGCTAATCAGTAATTAAACAGCGAGGATCCCGGGCCCATCTGGGTACATGGCAAATAGATGAGCATGACATGGACATACAAACACATACACACAAACACATATAGACACAGACACAGTAGTAGATCTACTCAATAAATCGGAATGACGTTTACAAGTGAGTGACACGGTGCACTTTTCGCACGTCAATTTGAAGGACGCATTACTTTATCTCACTCTGATTTCATATAAATCAATGACATAGTATTGCGATTCTTCATTGTAGAGAAATAAAATGTATATTTCATCGCTAGTTATCCGTCTCACTCGGATTTAACACGCCCCGCCTAAAAATAATTATGTCAAATTGTGATCTTAAATTGACATATCTCAGAACTAAGTTTGGTACTAATTTGGAATTGGTTTTTTTTTTTTACTCGGTTTAGAAACCTAAGAAAGTCTGAATATGCCCTGAATTTATTCATTAAAAGTTTCCTATATTATGTGCTCGAGATTATGTGGTCTCACTGATTTAAATGAATTCAATTAACATCCCGGGCTGTTTCATTTTGCTCCATCCTCACAATTGCAAAAATCCGTATGACCATATTGTTTTACTCGCTGAAGCAAGTACTGCCTCTTCATCACCATCATTCTTATTAACATGGCAGACTGTGAGGAGTTGAAGTTTCGCGCGAATACGCGAAAAATCGACTTTTGGTGGAATGACGAGTGGCGAGCGGTGAGTGGTGAGCTAGAGACGAACCATCCTGGTGACAAATAGCCAGAGGCTGAACATGGCTGCTATGGGCCGTTAGTTCCGCAAGCATTGTGGGCTCTCGCGCTCGTCGAGGGTGTGGAAGTCAGCCGAGTTCGTTGGGTGTATGAAGGATACGGTGTATTGTTTATTAGCAGACGCCCGGAGCAAAAAGTCTGAGTGGACGTCCTCGACGTGACCCGCGCCCTACTGAAGCTTTACTTCATCTCCACCTCGCCTCCTTCGCCCTTTTTCTTCGCTTAAATAAACAATTTTCTTTTCTCGCAGTGCGTTTATTCGAGTGAAAAAAGTTCTTAACGCGACTGATTGCAGCAAGATAGCATATCACTATTTACATTGTTCGCGTACAATATTTGCTCGTCTGTGAATTTTATATATCGACCATGTTGAACGAAATTCTTAAAGGTACACAATAAAAAATAATTTTGTAAAATTTGTGTGTCAGTTTTCGTAAATAACATTCCTATTTATTAATTTGACAAAAAATTTTAATATTTTTCTGATCTTTAAATTGGATTTTAAAAGTAACGAAAAGATTTTCCAGATTTGTTGATATTGTCAGATTTAAACGAAAAAATCGTGTATGAAACTTTAATTATTGCAGACTATATTTTATTAATAATACCATAATACATGAAATGTTAAATTGTAATGAAAAAGGCATTTTTTTCTAAACGACAATGTCCCTATTTTTAATAACAAAAAATAACTAAAATTCAGCGAAATTTTAGTCGTCCAGGAATAATAACGAAAAATTCAAATTCCTAAATAATGGATCTAGTATCACTGAATATTATTTCGTTTATGCAGACTAACTCGCTACGTCAAGTTTTGCGAAAAGTGACTCAATAACGTCAGCGCACCTATATTTACAAAGAAATTTTTCGCAAAAAAAATCCGAAGCGTTGCCAAAGTTAAAGCGACCAGGCAGTTTTTTTTCCAATTCGAAAAGATATGGAATCTTAATTTCTGTATACATATTGTAAAAAATGACAATAATCAAAGAAAGAATCCTCGACGTTTTGGACAATTCTGGACCATTTTTTATGACATCGAATCTTTCTCCATGACGAAACAAAAACAAGAAAGACGGATCAATTTGATCGACAATGATAATCAAGGGTTAACCGTTAACTTACAAATTTTAAACGACTGAAGAGATAGAAACCAAAATTTCAGTGTAGTATAAGTTTTCTACGAATTTTTCTAGCCACTCTTGATGAATTAATGTGCAAGATAAGATTCACCCCTCACTTTCTTTTATTGAATTTACATAAGTATAGTCAGAGTAAATTGACTTTGCTCGTGATTCAAGAATTCACAATATTTCTAACTAAGAAAGGCTTATGCAGTTCTCGGATACAAATGTAGAAATACATTTTTAAAAGCTGCAGTTTATATTTCTAATATTTGAACTTATGTGGGGTTATCAAGAGAAGCAACCATTTTTCTTAGATTTTCAGAAATACTTCTCTTCGACTACGGGCTAAAAACTCGCGAAAAACCGTGCAAACACTCGCGCGGTTTGTGCAAATATGGGAATTCCCCTGAGTCCGGGCTTCGTGTAACCCGCTCAATACGTACACGTCTATCGTCTCCCATCAGTCGTGTCTCAAGTGAGTTTCAAACACGATTGCTACATGCATGCAAGTTTGTACCTAGCGGATGAGCGAATTTCCTGTATATGTATACTATATCCGCCGGGCCAATTGCTGGATAGAGTCACAGCGGTGCGGTAAAGGCGTGTAGTGCGCGATCTTGTTTAATGTTACATTCCGAGCAAGTATTTCGCAATCGACGCGAACGTGCTAGTGAGAGCTTAGCCGTTTCTCATTGTGAAATCCCTAAACAAGTTTGAGCATCTACTACAGGGCCCTCCACTAAACACAACTGCAATAATTTCAATGTAGATACTTTTACATTTTTGGTAACCGAAAAATCTTCGAAACAATGAACAAAACAATACTGCATGTGAAAGTTTATGCTATCATTAAAAAGACATAAATCCAAGAATATATCAGATATATAAAATATTATCGGTTTATGAATCAAACATGAGGCGTAGATATAATTCGGATGTATTTTTTCACGGATATAATATTACATACCTTATTATATATAGAGTATAATGTTTGTTGTCATTTTGCTTCCTTATGGAAAAAGTTTTCGTGAAAAAAGGGAGGGGGGGCGTTAATGGGGGGACCTAACATAAACGGTCTGGGGTCTCTGGCGGTAGCGGCGACGATTTTTTTTTTACATACAGGGCGACAATTCTAGGCTGGCCATCCGCTCATTCGGATTTGGTGGTCGCGGTCGTCACCGTAGAACACTATATTTAGGCGTGATCTTTATCCAGAAATTCTATCAAATTTGTGAAACCTGAACTTAGCTTCGATGCCAGTGTCTGGCCACAGCCAATGAAAGCACGAGTATAACGTGGCACATAAACATTACTGCCCATATAGGGTTTGCCGATAAAACTGATACGGCCATCATTCGGGTCAACGTTGGCGTGACGATTATTGACTTTGCAATCTTAGGCCAATGCTCGGCCGAATATCGATATGCCAATCGATGATTTGCGGATTTAAGGCCAATGCTCGGCCGAGAATCGACTCGCCGATTGTTGGTTTGTCGATATGAGACCAATGCTCGCCTAAGTATTGATTCGCCAATCGTTGGTTAACCGATGCCCCAATGACAAGGAGAGGCTTCGGTACCCGGATTTTATTTATTTTATGTTCCTTTAATTTGCCACAGCAGTAGCGCACAATGCGTTAAGGGTCCTTATTTATCAATTTCACATGTAAATCGATGAAATCTGTCTAAGAGATATCGATTATTTATTACTAGCGAAAGCTAGGTTATTTTACTTTAATTTCATTTCGTCTAATGTGCTTCCTCATAAAAGCGAACTTCTCATCGCACCTGACATTGACATTCGGATAACAAAATTTTTCATTTGTCAATTGACGGAAGTAATATGTGAATATAAAATTTTCTTCGTATGCGACTATTATCGATAAATTTTTTAGCGACGGAATTTTGGGAAGCACATCTCGGGTCTGAGACAGTGAGCGCTGGGTCATGGCGCAAAAATTGCGCCATGACCCGGGTTCGAACCGGGAACACCCAGAACTCTAGCCTGGTGCGTTACCAATTATGCTCCGTGGCCCTGGCAGAATTGATTCACAATCGTTAATTTAGAGTCAATCTTTAACCATAGTATAAGCAGCGACCGTGTATTGTCAATATTAAATTTTCATCGCCCGAGAATAGTCGCATTCAAAATTCACCGAGAATAGTCGTATACGATGGCAATTTAATAATAACAATACACGGTCGCTGCCTATAATATACTATGTTAATATATGAATGCCATGAAATTACATTCAACTCCTTCAGTCGCCCTTAAAATGTAACTTTTGCTTGAATATTGTTACCAATACCAGTATTAGTGGAGAAAATTGAAGAGTGAGGGAAACCTGTAGTCAATTTTACAAACGCATAGATTTCTGGAAATCTTGTATTACAATACACACACGCATATACACATCCTTACATAAACAGAGTATTAATATATATGCACATTTTGATTTAGATAGAGACCAAAAATTCATACGTTGAAGGCATGTGAAAACTCTCCCTCTCCACCCACCACGAAATCCGTTGGTTGCAAAAACTGTAACGATCTTTTCTCGAGGATGCCGAAACTTGAATTCGAAAAGAGAATAGGATCCCATTGTGGAATTCTTTACCTTTTGGAATGTCGTGTTTTGGCATCCTAAAAAAACCGTTACAGTTTTTGCTATTTATTGTGGTATGTATGACTCTAATTTCCGGATTCATGGCGTACGCAACTTTTTAATTTCTTGATAATCCTCAAAATACATTCGTCAATCTCAATTACATTCGGATTATCGACAACAGCAATACTTGTTGCACCAGTATCAATAACTTGAACTGCTGCACTTTCTTTCTTCTCTCTTTCCTGATTCTAATGTAATTGCATCCCTTGAGTCTGCCGTTTTCGATCCAAACTTTGTGCTAAATACTTTGAGTCTAATGTAATATATTAAAACCATAAATTTGCAAGTTAATCAACGATTGATTTTCCTTTTCTCATTAGATTTTTTTGATTCTTTGATTACAATATGAAAAATCGGATGTTAAACGAAAATGCGCTGTACTATCTACTTCATAGTGGTGTGCACACGATAATGTTTTGTATTGTCTGTGTGTGTATGTTTGTAAGTATTCTGAGTTCGCCGGGGCTATTTCAAGTGGAGGGTTGGCGCGCGAAGCCAGGATTTGTCTGAATTCCGCAAATTCCAAGTGAAACATTCTTGTCCGAATTTTTCGAAGTCCCTTCCTTTCGAAGGGCGGATTTTCCTAAGCCCTTCATGAAACCAATAAATAAACGGCAATGAGAGACCGCGAGGCCACAATAGCCACTAATCAAAAAATTAAAAATTTCAAAAAAAGTATTCACAATTTAAAAAATGATGATAGGGAAAGGATTCCCGTGGGACAAAGGAGGGGTTCCCGAGGGACAACAAGTTGGCTATGGAATCTGAAGTGAGTGGTTTCACGTTATCCATGGAGTTTTGAGCGAGTGGTATCAAGTTGGCTATGGAACTGTAAAAAATAGATTCCAAATATTCAACCGTGGTTTTGCGGTTCGCAAAAGATCCGAAGTTACTTTGTAATGGGAACGTAAAGTAAAACTTTGATTTAAAGTCTTAGAAATCAGATATTAAAAATAAATGCACCGTATTATCTACTTCATAGTGGTGTAGAAACGATAATATTTTGTAGTGTGTGATTGTGTGTTTGAAGACTCAAACACACAAGTGTTTTGTAGTGTGGGGGGGGGGCGCAGGGGGCGCAGCCCCCCTAGTACATTATAAATGTCGAGTGGGGTGAAGTGGGACACACGTCGATGGGGTACACTGTGATAAAAAAATGGAAGAGGAAAGTCGGGTCCCCTGTGCCGCGCTTGCAGATGGTTATAGTATGCAAGATAAACTTGAAAAGCATAATAGTATCTGTGATCATCGTCAAATGACAGCAACATTACAAGATTATTCATTAAATAGATATTTATTATTATTATGTATTAGAGTACCTATATGTACCTGACCAAATATTTAAATAAATCATGAAATAAGAATATTAGCAAATCTTCATTACATATCACAATGTACCCTAAAATTCACTCGACGTGTCACAGGATACCTCACCCTTTATGTGACATGTCACAACGTACCTTATGCTATGGCCCAATGGACCCCACACGTGGGATTCAGTATGGCAAACACCTCATTTTGAATTATTAGATTTTTCACATTTTTATTGTTGAAATATTATAATTTTTGTGTTACTCAAACAAACTTTATTATATTTAATATCGAATAGTCCCTTTAAAATTATTCTGTAGTTATTGCAAAGCAGTTTTACAACCATTCGAAAAACCGTGGCACAGAGGACCCCATTCTCTCCTAGTATATATATCTCTATAATATAACAAGATCTCGCCGCCGCCGTGTAGGATAGTAACCTAACCTAACCTAACCTAACCTAACCCATTTGGGATTATTCTAAGTCCCTCATGGGTCCCTTTACAAGAATTCCATTAAAAGTATCAGCAACAAAATCGTTAAGTAAGCTAAGAAGAAAGAAAAGGAAAATCTGTAAGTGTAAGTATGAGTATGAGTATATGTTTTTCTCAATAATTTGGTTTTTTTTCCGCATTTTCCCCCGCTTATCGAGTCTCCATGTGAGACTTATAGCGGGTCGGCTCGGCTTTTCGCACAGTATTATTTTCATTATTCGTCATCCGAAGCATTTCTGCCGCGAGCCAGTCCCCCCAGAGTGCGGCCGCATCCGACTTCCCCCTCTATATCGCTGCTATGGGCATAGGAAAACTGCGGAAAACCTATGCCGATATAGCCGGTCTCGAGTTCGCCTCACGGCACCGGAGCTACGTCACGTTTCGTCGAGAACCTAAACACGGACTACAGCTGTATACATGTCCCAGACAACACGAAGATGGAAACTTTTAGTGTAGCGGTCATGTAGAAGCATAGAACTAGGTCCCAAATGGGTGTACTTCACAAATGTTTCATTGTAGCGTACGAAATACTCCCTATTAGGATGCATGAAAATGATAATCAAGAAATATGTACTATTTACGACCTTCTTGTTATCTAGGTATAGAAGTCTTCAGTGCTATCCTTATTGTAGACGAACAAACTGAAGGTTTCCATTAAGTAACCTAGGACTAGCTCACTATTAGCTGTCAACAACTAGTGTTGCATGTGTGTGTAGGTTCCATTATGCAATATATCCGTGAACTACTAAAAGTCGTCTACAACTAGGTTACTTGTAGATCGCTACGTAGAGCAGCGAATTTTTCGTTGCGCAGATGAGTTTCCAATAAAAACTCATTTTAGTACTAGAAAATCAAACCCACTGCTAGTATACTAATGATTTCTAGTATTTGTCGACATGTATATTCCTACATATAGTGACGCTAGCTATTGCTGTCATTTAAGTATATATTTTTACTCTAGAATATGTTTATCATATTTTCAAGATTTCAACCGAACTGGCAGCGACCAGTCTGCGCCAGTTTAAAAACTTCTGAACACCGAGTTTCATGCAAATCAACTTATTTTTTGCATTTTGATCCGCCGTACAGAATCCCCCATTTTGTTTTTTTTACGTTTTTAAATAAATTTCGTAACCAAAAACCCCAATCAATAAATTTTATCTAAATCATGTCTGTTTTTGCTTTTTCGCCCGGCATAATTAAATCCGCTATTTTGATTTTACGAGTTTTGAGTTCAAGTCATTTGTGTGCCAGATGTCTTATAAGGTTGGCCATTTTCAATTCGAAGTTTTTGGCAGAATTACCTTAGAATATTGGTTCCATATATCACCCTCTCACATCACTCCCTTATACTGTTATCGTAAAATGAACTATTATGGAATTACAGTATGAGATATCCACATAGTCAGTTTGGTCTAGTGGTTAGCGTACTCGGTTAGGTAGTTAGATAAATAGGTAGGTCCCGTAGGTCTTGGGTTCAAATCCCGCGTGCATCACTTCTCGAATAGTGTTACGAAAAACTGTCTCCGAAGACGATTCGTTTTTTTTTTTTTTTGCAATATTAACAAAATATTATTATTAATATTACTATATAGTGCCCTGAAATTAATAATTAATTGTAATATTATTTATAATGAAGTGAATCTTATTAGTCATTCTCAGCGCCTAAGTAAGTTCACACAATGCGAGATAAATGTATACCACATAATGCTCCCTACATGCTGCCTAGCACTAGGTCGCTTGTAGGTGATTGAGACTTGACAGTTTAGAGTACTCTAATATTGGGCTCTACTGTTGTTCTAATACTAGCATTCAATAACGAATGCTTTTTTGGACATCGTAAGCTTATAAATGGAGGGTCAGGAGTAGAGCGATAGTTTTCTACAAATGGGCCTTTTCGTGTTGTCTGGGTGTGACCTCCACAGGTAGAAATACCTGTCTAGGTCTCATGTATACATCTGGAGCTTCATCGCGCCCGTATTTATATTTTTTGACGAAAATCGACGGCACCGGGAATCGAACCCGCGACCTACCGATGCTTTGGACTAGAAGCCAGTACACTAACGACTAGACCATCGCGCCGGTGTTTTTCTCAATAATTTGGTGGTTATCGAGAAATATTATGACTGTATAATATGGGTGGCGGTGCTCCAATATTAGAAGAAGTTACTCATGAATTGACTAGACCTACCGGGGTGACAACTTGCATCCAATTAATCAGAAATTTGACAATACCTTACATTTCAGTTCCGATTTTGAAGAAAACGATACGATGTGCCAAAACGATAATAACCCTCTATTTCTTTTTACCACAGCAATTGTTTGTGCAGCAAAAATTGATTATTGCACAACTTTATAATGTTAAAGTAAAGTAAAACTTTGACTAAAAGTCTAAGAAATCGGATGTTAAAAAAACGCGGCGTATTATCTACTTCATAGTGGTGTGGAAACGCCAATATTTTGTAACGCTAATATTTTGTGAGTGCGTGAACATCCCGAGTTGGACGAAGGGGGGCGCAGCCCCTCTAGTATAATATAACATAATCCTACAAACCCGACTTCCTCCTACACCTGATTTTTTTTGGCGTTTCCAAGTGTGTCCGTGCTTAGAAACATATAATATAACCATCCCGCCCCCTACGAATGCATTTTAGAGCTGAAATTTTAGCTGAAACTGGCCAAACATGTCAGAGGCCATAACGTTACTATGGTCGGTTGCTATCGTAACAAAGTCGGTTGTTAGTGTCACAAAGTCGGTTGCTATGGTAACACATTCGGTTGCTATGGTAACACATTCGGTTGCTATCGTAGCAGAGTCGGTTGTTATTGTAACAACGTCGGTTGCCGTTGTAGCAAGGTTGGTTGCTATTGTAGCAAAGTCGGTTGCTATGGTAACAAAGTCGGTTGTAATGGTTACGTAGTTGCTTCGGCTTTGTAACGACAAACTTTGTATTTGTACGTCAACTCGTTGAATCTTACAATAGACTGCGAATCAAGAACTGTCACCATGAAATTGACAGGTCGAAAAATAACTGTATACGAAAACACATGATTACTACCTACACATTTAAACATAAAACTGTTACGTTCAAAATATGTCAACCTTTTGTGTAATTTTGCGATATATCTCAGACAGTTTACATTCAAATCGAAGATTCGAATGAGACTAACAATATTCCGACCTTCCTAGATTTCGAGGTGACGTTGACAGGTGACGGATTGAGACAGGTGCGCACGGGAAAGTGATGAGATCTCCAGACTTTATTACATAGGATTCAAGTCAATAACTTAAATGCGAAACGTTATGTTCCATCTTTTATAAATCATTATCGATAGGCAACAAATTTTACAGAGCCAAGGACAATCGTGGTAAAATTGATAGGTGACATCGGTAGAACCAGAATCAAATACTGCGATCGTCCATATATCACCGAAATAATACTAAGTGACATAGTTGTCTGTGTCAGTTTATTTGTATAAAGACTGATTTTAATTAGGCTGGTTGAATGGTACCGTAGTTTATAATTTAGTGAATATTCAAGGACGTAATGTCGAAGACTAAGAAGGATTAGCAATTCTTATAATACTCATATTATTACCACTTATCAACCTTCGTAATCCTTGTCGTATCTTATAATTGTAGAAATCGTCGTTATTCTTCTCGTTGGGTATATTTTGAATTGTCGCAAATCAGATCGCTCGGAGGTCTTAGAAAAGACTGCCAACCACAAACTATCATCGTTAAATAGACAGATAAAAAGACAACTGCCTAAAAAACTTGTGACAGTCTACAGATTTAAACGTCAAGAGGTTAGGTTCAAAATATGTCAAATTTTTGCGTAGTTTTCCTTTATATCTCAGACAGTTTATATTTAAATCAAAGATTCAAACACGAATAATAATATTCCGACCTTCCTAGATATATCAGCGGTAAGTTGTAAATTCGATAGTGTCGATAACTTTCCAGGTGATGTTGACAGGTAATAGATTGGAAAACAAAAGACTATCGAAATCGAGCGCGAACTGGGGAGCGATGATATTTGGAGACTCCAGACTTTATTACAGATAATAATAATAATTATCATCGACCCTAACGGACGTGCGGTCGGAGAGTGGCTCCGGAAATCTCTGATGTTAAGCAGCCCGATCCGCGGTCAGTACTTGGATGGGTGACCGCTTAACTGTTGAGCGGGAGGAACTTTTTCTGAGTTTCTGATGTATTCTCATACAGCAGAAACATAGAAGTCTGAATTAGGCGTACGTACAAATTTAAAAAACGAGGATGCAAAGTAGAACCTTGCACATTGCTTCCTCATTATTTTTCGCTTTTTACAAAGCTACCTCTATGAGGAAGTACGTAATTCAATTTTGGCTTCCTCATAGCCAAAAAAAGCGAAAAATAATGAGGAAGCAATGTGCAAGGTTCTACTTTACATCCTTGTAGAGTAAATTTTCATCTCGATTCGTCACGCGGTTCGAGAGTTATGAGCTATTTTATTTTGGGACAAGCGGTCATTATAAATTTAAAAAAATAAAAATTATATGTGAAGCAATGTGTAAAGTTCTACTTTGCATTCTTATTTCCATTGAGTATAAACTTTTGTCTCGCATTATCAACTTTTACTGATGCTAGAGCGTAAATCATTTTTTTTTTTGTGAATTTCAAAATGTCGTAAAATCTGAACCACTTTACCGATCATCATCAAATTTGGTACGTGGCTTAATTGCATGTTCCTTTTCGTCTATAAAAAAATTCAGTTAAATTGGTGAAATTCGACGTGATTTACAAAAAATAATAATTTTTTTCGAAAAATTCAAACATCTATAAAATCTGAACCGCTTTACCGATTTCGCCCAAATGCAATGCCAAACAACATTGAACGTATATTTATTTATAAACAACTATTTAGCAAAATCGTGTAATTTTTACGAAAGTTAGAGCGACCACGCCCTTTTTTCAAAAAAATTAAAAGCACCATAAAATCAAAATGGCTGATTTTTTTTTTAAATCTCAATATTCAAAGCGGGACAATAATGCACTTGCGTGCCAAATTTGAGCCATATCGCTCGAACGGTTACTGAGTAATAGTTCATTGAATTTTCGGAGCCCAGGACATACACATACACACACCCATGCATGCGGACATTTTTTCTAAACCACTTTTCTCGACGTTTTAGACAATTCTAAACTTACTGGCATGAAAATCACGAAAAAGAATTTTTCATGAAAACAAAGCTTCCTCTATGAGGATGCAAAATATGTTTATTATTATTTTTTTATTATTAGATTTTCTGCGGCATTTTCTCGTACGTGATGCTCGACCCCTTTTAGTACGCGATACTCGGCCATTTCTCGTCCCTCGATATTGGCCACTATTGGCTGCCAATATCGAGCCACACTTATCATCCAAGACTCGGTGAGTCGATCGGCCAGTTGCATATGCCAATGTTGGTAATCTCGGCATCGAGCTTGGGCCGAGTATCGGCCATGTCCGACTAACCTTCATGGGTGATTGCTATCGGTTTTTAAAAGAGGATTTTGCCGCTGTATATACACGTACTGTAACGTGGCGTTTTTCTGGCGCCGCGTTCCTTTAACGTAATTTATTTCTTTTGTTTAAAATGGGACGTCCGCCGTCGAATTTCTCGCCAGGGGTCTATTTCAGTAGTTTTAAGTAGTATTAATTAATTGTTATTTAGTATTATTTAGAGTATCTCAGCACCTCACTGGTCCCTTCGCTGAGCATAACCACCGAGGGAGGGAGTTTCATAAGAAGCTGCATCTTCGTGCGCTGTCAAAATGTTCGTTTCAACTCCCGGGAACGAACACTTAACCCTGAGGAGTTGAGGAACCAAGGGGTGTGCAGTCAGCCTCACCTTCATGCGGAGGGAATGCCAATTGAAGGTTGGATGTCCCGACGAGATCCCTCTCGTTGGCGAAGATCCAAAAATTGAGGCAGAGAGACGCGGACGGTTGAAATCTTATCAGCTGTCGCGGTTTGCTCTGTCCAAATTAGAGCAGAGAACCTCTGAGTTAGGTGGAGGGCCTTTCGCTTCGCCGGAGTTAATGAAATACCCCAGAGCAGCCCCTGGATCCAGCAAGAAGCAACAACCGAAGCAAGCCACCAACATCGGACAATGGGGTCCAAGGAACGCTGTAGTGCCACTGCACAAGATCTATTCCTCGGCGTTGCACTACCGAGAAGGGGCACCTTTCTATCCAGGATGCCCACGGGATCAGCAGGAAAGCAGCGTTGGCCGGTCGACGATAAATACCGCACCGCAGGCTGAGGCGGAGCCGCCTTTAGATGTCGAGGACTTAAAGTCACCGAGCAGAAAATTAAATTGCAATTGATCTAGCAGAGTTCATGGGTCTCGATATTAGACCGAATCATTATCTCGCATTTTCTCGCTGTCGGGTGTGAAGAACTCGATTTTATTATTATGATGAGGGACAGCGAGGAGCAGCGAGGAGTAAGAATAGTAGGGTGGATGATTCTCACGTGATAGCTAATGATAGGAGAAATTTCGCTAAGTGGGGCGATTCGCAAATTGAGAGCGATCGCGAGCACCTCAGTAGCTTTCGTGCCGAACAGTGATCGTCGGCGGACGTGCCCAGAGTTTGTCGGTAACATCTTGGACGCAGAAAATTTACAAAAGTCCTTGAGGAAGTCAGTCAGCCTCCCCCGGAAAAGGAAGGATGTCGGAAAAATCAACCACCAAACCAGTGAGGAGCGTGAGTAACCTTAGTCCGGATTTTTAGTAAATGGCGCTAATCTTACATGAGTAAAATTTCATCAGTTAGTCACCCGCGTAGAAAAAAGTAGTATACTTGGGAATCTCGGAGAGATTCTCGGCAGAATCTCGGTGAGAATCTAGCCGAGGATTTCGAGAATCTCACAGAGAATCTCTGTGAGAGTCAACGATCGTTCCCACAGCATGCTTCTCTCAGAGATTCCTGAGATTCCGAAGAATCTATCGTAGATTCTATACGAGATTCTCGAGAATCTATCCTAGCTTCTTACCGAGATTCTTTGGAAAAACTTTTATTTAAATTGTTATAATTTATCCTAGATTCTTTAAGATATTCCAGAGAATCTATCGCAGATTATATACGAGATTCTAGAGAATCTATTCCAGCTTCTTACCAAGATTCTTTGGAAAAACTTTTGTTTACATTGGTACAATCTATCCTAGATTTTTTACGAGGTGCCGGAGAATCTATCCTAGATTCTTCACGAGATTCCAGAGAATCTATGCCAGATCCTTTTTGAGATTCTCACAGGAGACTCGCAAAAACATATAAAATTTATCCTAAAATCTTTTCCAAATTCTTTCAAAGGTCTAGGGAAAGCAAAAAGAACCTATCCTTGATTCTTTTCTAGATTCTCGCAAAGGTCTACAGAAATCGAAGAGAATCTGTCCCCGATCTTTTCCGAGATTCTCGTTTAATTATATAATGAATAAAAAAAGAAAAATAAAAATGATCAATTCCAGGGAAAAAATGGAAAAATAAGAAATGTGACAGAAATAAATTTTCTGGGCCTGATTCATGTTCAGTGAGTGAAGTTAGAGCCCATAATAAATTTAAGGCGAGTTTCGTTGGGTTCTAAATAATCTATCCTAGATTCTGTACGTCTATCCTAGATTCTATACGTCTAGGATAGATTCTATAGATTCTACTTAGACGTATAGAATCTAGGATAGATTCTGTACATAACTTAGGATATATTCTATATAGAACCCAACGAAACTCGCCTGAAATTTATTATGGGGTCTAACTTTACCCACTGAACATAAATCGGGCAGAGAAATTTTTTTTTCTGTCACATTTCTTCTTTTTCAATTTTTTCCTTGGAATTGATCATTGTTATTTTTATTTTTTTATTCGTTCTATGATAATTAAACGAGAATCTCGGAAAAGATCTGGGATAGATTCTTCTCGATTTCTCTAGACCTTTGCAAGAATCTGGAAATGAATCAAGGATAGGTTCTTTTGGCTTTCTCTAGACCTTTGAAAGAATTTGGAAAAGAATTAAGGGTAAAGTCTATACGATTTTCCGAGACTCCTGTGAGAATCTTAAAAAGGATCTGGCACGGATTTTCTGACATCTCGTACAGAATCTGTAATAGATTCTCTGGAATCTCGTAAAGAACCTAGGATCGATAATACCAAATAAAAGAAGTTTTTCCAAAGATACTCGGTAAGAAGCTAGGATAGATTCTCTAGAATCTCGTACAGAATCTACGATAGATTCTCTGGAATCTCTTAAAGAATCTAGGATAGATTGTACCAATTTAAATAAAAGATTTTCCAAAGAATCTCGGTAAGAAGCCATGATAGATTCTCGAGAATCTCGGTAAAAAGCTAGGATATATTCTCGAGAATCTCGTATAGAATCTGTGATAAATTCTCTGGAATCTCAGGAATCTCTGAGAGAAGCATGCTACGGGAACCATCGTTGACTCTCAAAGAGATTCTCTGTGAGATTCTCGAGATTCTCGGCTAGATTATCACCGAGATTCTTCTGAGAATCTCAAATATACTACTTTTTTCTACGCGGGCAGTCAGTAATTGGCAGGGCTTGAGCTGTCGTTTCGGAAATAATGCCACGAGAATTTTTCTGTATTTAGTATTTAGGATAGTATTGCTATCCTAAGCCAAATCCTATCAGAAATCAGTCAGTTCAGTTCAGTATTTAAAATGTTCAGTATTTATCTCATGAGTTTAGTTCTTGAATCCCCCGCACCCGCATTTCGTTGCCGAGCAATTTAGCCAACTTATTAGTTCTTTTGAAAATTTCATCTAAAATTATTTTGATCGGATTTATAAGTGAGTCACGTTAATTTTTGCCGTTATAATTCATTATATTTTCTGTCGGATAACCTCTTGAAGGAATTTATTGAGCTTTCATTGTTTAGTTTAATGGGAGAGAGTCAGGTCAAAAAAATAGAATTTGAAAATTCAATATCATCCAAATTCTCTTGCATGTAAAAATGGTCTGTGAACTATGTTGTTGGTACTCGATAAAAGGATTTTTTACTGTTGTCTGACTTGCATATGCCTTTCAGTATTAACTTAAGCAAAGATTTTAGGTTTTCCACTCTACGCGTGATTCAGACCAAACTGCTAGGCAGATTGGGCTAGTTGACGTCCCATTTTCTTCTTTACAAAAAGATACACCGGCTAAGCGGAGCAAAATATTTTTGATTTCATCCTGAAAGCAAAGTTAATCAATGATTTAGAAAATAGCATAACATTTATTTATTATAAATTATGTCATTTAAAAACTATTACCTTTTATTAACATTTGCTCCGCTTAGCCGGTGTATCTTTTTATGAAGAAGAAAATGAGACGTCAACCAGTCCAATCTGTCTAGCAGTTTGGTCTGAATCACGCGCAGAATAGATTGAAAACCAAGTTTCGGCAAATGGCATCTAAAATTTATGACTCAAAATGAAATTTATGCGCTACTTTTACCTTTGGGGCATCTTAGTACCTTTAATGAACAAAATAAAAATATTATTTGCAAGTCAGATTTCACAATATTAGTAATGATTTTACAAATAAATGTAATTTTTTAATAACAAATAACTAAGTAAATGAATGCATAATATTTTTAAAAACCTGTGAATAACACTGGGATGATCCCTTTTATTGACAACATCACTGACAATTTGTCCAGTGTTGAAACATTCAGAAATGTACTGCAAACACATTAAATCACCAATTCAAAAGAAATAATACATACCCGGGAAAAACGGTTCATATATAATCATATATAATTGTATATAATTTCATGTATAGTTGTATATAATTATATATAATTGTATATAACGTAATATATCATTGTATATGAAAACATATATGAGCATATATGAGTTTATATGTACATATACAGTGGTATACATGATCATATATAATACCAAAACCGCCAGCTTGCGATGTCATATATGAACAGATATGATCATATATAGTTATATACAACTATATATCGCCCATTTTTAGCGCATATATGATTGTATGTGGATCCATATACAAATGTATATGAGCGTATATAACTTTATATGTATATATACATTGGCATATATGACCCTATATATGACCATATATAACACCAAAACTGCCTGTTTACCATGTCATATATAAACAGATATGATCATATAGGATTGTATATGAGATCTATTCTGTGTGTCGACTGTGCAATATATGATCATATACAATCATATATGACTGCGCACAGAGAACTGACAGCTCATGTATGATCGTGCACGTATGATTATATGGTATTCCATAATCTATTGTTATATAATATTCACGAATTATTTCGATGTTCACGTCTTATTTATATACGGATGTAAAATTTGTTATATGGTTATATAACTAAGCATTTAATATCCGTTTTGTAAATGCGTGAATCATCCGGTTTTGTTTGAAGCGCTCAAGTTATAGGTATTTTTGCATATGCGGTTCTTTTCTTTATAATCACATGCTCATTCGCAACGATTAATGAAGATATTTGGCTTTCCTGGGCGGACGTTTCATTAAAACCTTCCACTTGATGAATTGAAACGGTCGCATATTAATAAGAATGATCAAGATTACTATACTAAATAATATCAACATAAAAGGATCGTGATAATCGTTTATTGTAATAGTGCACAGAAATTAACACGAACAGTTCGGGACCTTATACGTTGTACATATAATCGAAATATAACATTAGTAATGATATTTCTTAACCGTATATCGTGATGAAGTTCAACTTCATTGTATTTTTACATTACTTTCTTCAAGAGATTTGGTGTCTTGCAAATATACTCTCCAACTTTCAGAAGATTATATCTATTTAGGCATCGTCTTATATAATCACATATAACTATATATGATTGTATATGCTCAGATACAATTATATATGATCATGCATAGTCATATATGATCATGCATGATCATATAGAGACAAAATTCATATACAATCATATATGAGCAGTTTATATATGATTATATATGATCATGCATGATCATATAGAGACAAAATTCATATACAATCATATATGAGCAGTTTATATATGATTATATATGATTATATATGAATCGTTTTTCCCGGGTATTTAAACATTTCTGATGATTGTTGATTCTGTCTTAAACACTGTTAATTTAAAAAAAACAGCAAATGGCCAATAGAATTAAGCTAATAACATAGTATGAACAAAAAATAAAAACGTCAATTAGAGGTTATACCGCTCGAGTGTAGCAGAAGTCAATTTCCCGGCAGTAACACGCTGCGCATGCAATACGAGCGCATGCCCCGTTATTCGCGCGAATTCAAATAGGATGTAAATGTTACTTGTTGCATTGGAGACATCACACTGTCATCACATCGTTTATATCGCGTTTCACTAATTGTTTTTAAAAATCGTAAACAGATAAAAATTTATTTACAAATACGTAATTAATTTTTTTATCTATAGAAAAAAATCATTAAAAAACAGGCATATTGCAGAAATCGTCAATTTTTCGGCTTTATGTCTAAGATTTTGAAGATTCGGACATCATACTTAACTAAACAAAGCTACAGAAAGTGAAAAAAAAGATGATTATTAAATTTAAAAAAAAAATTCAACACCCTTAATTATTTTGTGTCAACAAAAAATCGGCCTTAATATCCGCACATAAAAACAATAAATAAATAAAATAGTTTGAAATTTAAATATAATATTATGATAATTATTTAAGATTTTTGAGAAAATAAAATATAAATGGTACCGTAGAACTTGGCCATTTTTGCGAATTTCGGCTTATAACTTTATTAACACATAGATTACATGGAAATTAACATTTTTACAGAAAAAATTCGATTTTTTTACATTTTTGACCTGGCTCCCCCCCTTAATTGGTTGCGGTAGTTTAATTTCGTTTTAATTTCTGTTAAGTAATAAGTTGCTAATTGCTTAATTGAGCTGTTATATCGGAAGATTGTTACCGCGGTGAACGAAACAACTGTAGTGAAGAATAATCAGCCGAAGTCTGTAGGTGAAAGATCGCGATTTAGAGGTTAATTTTTCTCGATAGTATTCCATTTTTTTTGTTATCTTGCGTCTAGAGTTAAGTCTTATTCTTAAGGAAATTCTTTAACCACAAATAACCAGTGCGTTTTGAGGCTGCAGACCCTAGCCGTTCCATTATGAGTAATTGCTCGAGTAGCACGATACTATTCTCTTGTATAATTTCTCTGTTTCACAATATGGCGTCCAGTATCATTATTAGGAAAATGTATTGAAGTTTTCGAGATCAAAAAATTCCGTTATTAGTTGTCGTAAAGTATTACGGTACTAAATTTTCTCATTTTTTCTATTAAAATTTTTTTTTTTCGTTGTTAAAATTGATCATAGTAAAGTTCACTTTTAAATTTTTCGTTTATATTCCACCATAGTTAGTCATATTAAATTCTTGTAAATTTTCTGGCCTCTATAGTTCAAAATTATTTGTAAAAGAATCTGCTACTATTTATTATCTAATTGTTAATTAATTTTTCCTGTTAGAACTGAGTTGATTTTGTTTGTGCGTGTCGGCCCCGCCCCTCTACCGTTAAGAGTTGAGCTAGTGGATTATCAGCCGTCCCGTTTGTCTTGTTGCTGAATCAGCTAGTGGCCGCGTCAAATCGGCGTTATTATTGTTTTATTTAGGGTCGTCATTGGCGACTGGCGCCCATGGGAGGCAGCTGAGGAAACGCGGACGAAGGTGCCGGAGAAAGTATTTTCTCGGTTACAGTACATAATAGCAGATTGTGATAGTAGTCCGAGAAAGTGGACACACCACGAAGATTAGGAAACGGCGCACGAGGCAGATCAAGCGCTACAACAATACGACGCAAAGCCGAGTGTTGCATGTAGCGCGAGAAAAGGCGAAGATGTTGCCCGCTTCCTAACCGTCGTGGGGTGTCCGCCTTTTCGTACCCATGCAGAAATTAATACAGGCATCCGCGATTAAGTGTAGGCCCTTTATAGGTTTATCCTTGGAAGCTATGAGCAGAAATTCAATCTTGGGCCTCACTTCGCCCAACAAAAGCCTCCACAATATAATTTCCGGCCACTCTCGTGGAACCAGTGACAGGGAATCCAATTGTGAACCCTACTTGGCCCAACAAAAGACTCGAGAATACAATTTACGGACACTCTCGTGGAAGCCATACTGGCGATGCCCATACTGAACCTCATTGGGTCTTGTAAATGATAACGTGAGGCAAAGTTTACCTATTATAGTAAAAAAAGGATTATAGGGATCGTATCGGTAGTTTCATGGAGATTCTTCTAAGTGTGTCAAATAATAAACGGCTGTATCAGTTCTTCTTATACCGCAAAGGTCAGTACATGAATGGGTGACCGCCCCACGCGTAAATTCTCATTATGAGGCCTCCAGGGTCCGTACTTGGATGCGTTACCATTCCACTCCCGAATTTTTCTAAGTTTCTTATAGATCAGTACTTGGATGAGTGATCGCCTTACGGCCACATTTTTCAATGTCCCTCAAGAGTCAGTACATCGATAGATGACCGCCCCACTGTGTTAGTATTTTCTATATTTCGATCGCAACTATCTAAATGATTGTAGTCTTGACGAGTTTTTATTTTTAGTATACTTCAAATAGATAATAAAAATTAAAATCTTATAAGATATCAATAGCCGAGTGCACGGAAAAAAATACTTAGTTAGAACAACTAAGCGCTTGGTTATATATATGCTAGCCGATTAATTGGTTAGACCAACCAAGTTGTTGGTCAGCGCCACCAAGCGCATTGTAATACAACCAATAACTTGGTTGGCATAACCAACAACCAACAATTTAACCAAGCCTTTTTTTCCGTGTGGTCTCAGGTACCCAATGGTTACCCAGAGGATCCAGGTTCGATTCCCGAAAACAGCAAATAAATTGACATGTCTTTTTCAGCAATTAATATGTACTGATCAATTCAATAACTCCGAAGACTAGACGGGTCCAGTAAATAGACCTGGCCAAATTTCTGGACGGGTACTAGTATCAAATCCTACTTTTTTAAACAAATGAACGGAAGGCCATGGATGTCGTGCCTATAAAAGGGTATGCGGTAAAGTATATAAATTGCGTGCGGAAAAACATCTACATCGTTTATGCGCATGCGCAGGATTTTTTTCGCACCCCTTACTACATTACTCCATTTTCGCCAGGCTTTGCAGCCCCGAGATGCGAAACTTTTCCGAGTATGACTTAAAAAATAGTTAATTACGATACAAGAACGGAAAACATGTTCTGACCAGCGTGAGTTTGCAGCACGAGCCGAAGGTGAGTTTGGCAATCACTCCAGTTAAGAAAAAGATTTTCCAACGTACAAAATTATATAAAATTTCCAAATCAAGGCGTGAAAATGGGGCTTTAACGCACAAGGTGTTCGTAATACGTCCATTATCGCACAGAGTGAAGTCGATTATACATTATACTAATTATATGTACAAATTCGGTGCGTGCACCAAAACTCGGTGTGAAAATGCTTGTATGGAGATGTTCTGCAGAACTGACATGCTGCCAGGAAATTATGCCGATATAGCCCCATAGTAGGTATGAATGATAGGAAAGGACTGCGTTCTATTATACCCTTTTCATCAACGCATCAATTACGCTTCGTAGTACCGTTCATTCGCTAACACGTCCATTCCGCCTTCAAGCCGTCTGAGTATTATAGGGTGGTGCAATGGCTCCAACGGTCTTCCCGTGTGTATTATGTAGCGTAGAGTACAGTGTAATACAAGCAAGCAGGCAAGCAGTGAAGTACCAGGAGCGCGCCTTGGCTCGACACGGGTGGGCGAATCTACCGAGGCGTAAAGTAATTCGGCCAAATTAAACGAAAGTCCATGCTTTCAGCATACAACTTGAAGGGACATTCACGATCCTGCGCCGATTTCGTAGCATCTCCCTTCGTATTCCAATATAATATATTAATATTATACTCGTGCTACTGTGCGCACCAGCAAACTCAGCTTGTACGTATATAATACATGCTGACATCGGTTTAATTGCATTCGCCGATAACACGCTCTTTTCTCGAGCTCTTCCTACGCTTCTAACAATATATTCCGGCTGTACATGAGGATTCTCTTGTAAAATATATGCATATATATAAGGGCGATGAAGCGCGAAAGGCTTCGCGCTTATGGAAGCGTTCTTCATCACATTGAATTTCCAACTGGCTCCGACTCCCTCTCCCGACGCTATTGTACCTACGTCCGGTTGCATTATCAACAAGTATAAATATTTTAGGATAACGGAACCTTAAACCCCAGTCTTGCTTCCTCCTTCTTCCTGTCTTCCTAGCACACGTCTCTCCGATCTACGGAATGAGCATACGAGCGTCGTAGAATCACTATATTAAATATTCGTGTCTGTACTATACGGTTGTGTAGCCGCTTTGTTCGTCAGCGCCTTCTCAGCCAAGCCGTTTCCATGCTTACCATCGCGTCTACCTGCATACAGTACACTCTCCGATAAGTTAAGGTCGCGGGAACTAAAGCCGATTAGGCCATTCCGATAAGTTAAGGTCCCCACTACTTACGCAGGCCCGTTCCGGGCGCCCTTCCAGCCGGATAAATCCCCTTTCCTCAGATCGTCGCACGTCAAAACTGGTGGTATGGTCGGGGGTCAAAATGACGGTAACTCCAGACTTCGACCCAACGACGAAAGGGGAAAAAAATGCAGTGGGGGTCTTCCATCGGTCCTTGTCTCGCTCGAAACGAGCTGTCGCATTACCTCTCTGTCACTCTTACAAAAACAACGCGTTCGACCGCAGGTAGTGTAAAATGGAAAGGGGTAATTCGCTTCTTCGCTAGCAGGTAGAAAGAGCTCAGAAAAGGGTCACTCTTAACTTAGCAGAGCATTAATCCTTAACTTATCAGAGGGCCTTTACTACTTCGGAACTTAACTTATCGGAGAGTCTACTGTACTTGCTCTGTCAGATGCTGTAATAGTCTCTCCTTCCACTACACTTTCTGCACTCTTCACTGTTACAAAAGGTTACAATACAAGTATATGAAATAATGATTAGTATAATATTCACTGTAAAATTCACAAAAGTAGGGCAAGTTTATGTACCCGTAGATTAAATTTTCAAATATTTTCAGATACTTTGCTAAGTGCTACGTCGTGAGTGCTGGTCCACTCAAAGTTGTTTTGATATTGAATTTGGTTTGATTTAGCAAAGCGATTCCGATTTCATGGAGTTTTTAATTTTTCGAAAAATTGAATTGAGTTCGTAAATTGACATATTAACTTTCGCAACACTTAAGATAGTGAACTTAACTTTTCTATGTAAATGAAATAATATTCCGTGACCCATAATTTATTAAAGATCGATAGAAAGGTCCGGATTTTATAAGAGTTTGAATTTTTCATTATAATTTCTTGACGATTACAGTTTCACTTTAACGAGTCATGAAAAAAAATGATTCTGTCTTCGCTCGAAATAATTACATCCCGCAGTGGATTATTATTTTCATTTTTTTTTATTTATTGGGTTATTCCTCTGTATGCTTTATTCAGGCTTTTACGTTCATCTCTCTCCCCTATCCCCGTTCCGTCGTAGAGACCCCCAAGAGTGTTGCTCGCAGCTACTCCTCCGAATGCATTACTGTATCACATTTGCACGAGGGCACATGGAAACTGCGGAAAACCTGGCCGATACAGTGGGCTTTATTTTTACTGTATTTCTCCTGTATGAAAATACATTAGAAGCTCAGAAATACTGCCTCCCGCTCAGCAGTCATAAATTCTGGGAATGCGTACTGTATCGAATGCAAAAAGAGGATTTTTCATCTTAACGCGTCTCAAAAATGGCGCTTTTTGAAACATGTCCATTCATGATCACAATTGGACATAATTATTTTTACGGGGGCGTGATTGGTCGACGGTGTCGACAGGCACACTGGGATCGGGACCAAGTTCATTCATTAAAGCACGTTTTTTTGGAACACGTGCATGAACATCGGTGCTTTTCATGGCAGTTTTGCAGGCCGACAGTGGCTAGTTTCATAGCAGTGCCGAAGCGATAGGTTGGCGCAAGCGCAGTCCGCGATTCCTTCACTTTCGCCCCTTGTGTTTCACTTTTGACCCTCGGGACGAAAGTTCGTAACCTCACTTTTCACTATTCGTCCCGCAAAATTACCATTCAAAGCACCAGTATTTGTGCACTTGATACAAAAAATATAGAGTGCAGTTCGGGCCAAAATTGGAGTTTGTACCTCGTGTGATTGCAGCCCTCGCTTCGCTCGGGCCGAAAATGTCACGCTCATCGCAATCGCCAACTTTCGACCCTTATTACACAATGGACTTTTGTTTTTGTCAAATCAAAATTCATAGAAACTCCCACGGAAAAGAAATATATATGAAAATACATCTGACATATAGAACTTCCTGGACGATAATATAACAAAAATACATTTTTATCTTTATTTTGGATGTATCTCAAGTATATTTTTCACTCGCATATATGCTAAGATATACCTGACATATAGAGTTTTTGGGAAAAGATATATCTTGTACATACTTTATTTCCAGTATAGAATATTTAAGGGACACGGGCGTTGAAACACATGGGTCCGCTAACCCTAGTATCAAAAAAAAATCCCTCGCGTCCACTGCTGTTGGCCGCATTCCCAGATGTATTAAACTCTTACGATACTTAAAGCGCATATGAGGGATTCCACGTCATTCTAGCTACCTTCAAACTTCAATGTCTCGGATAATTGGAATTCGAGTATGTTTTAGTATTCGATCGAACTAATTTTTTGATATATGTATGCTTCATGATCGCATCAATTGTTGCGGAATTACAATCTAACGAAGATTTTTACCAGTTTTTCTTTTTGAAACCCTATTATCTCGAAAATATCTAATCAAAACGCAAAAGTGCTAAGGATCTTTTTTATACGTAGTATGTTATAGGCGTGACCGAATATTGTTGTTATTAATTTTTGATTGACTTTTGTCGGTCTATTTTTTTCCGATAGAATTTTGCGAAGCCCTTCTCGGGTCTGAGACCGTGATCGCTAGATTCAAAGCGCGCGAAACTGAAGCCTAATTTAAATTTCACTAATCCGAATCTGTTACAAATATCGACTGTGGCTGCTTAATAAATTAAATTAATTCATCAAGCAGCCACAATCGACGAAATTTGTCTCAAACAAATTGTGAAAAAATTCTGCCACGACCCGGGTTCGAACCGGGAACACCCGGAATTCTAGCCTGGTGCGTTACCAAAACTAGAATCCCAGAATTCTAGTTTTGGTTAGTTCCCGGTTAAGCAGCCACAGTCGATATTTGTAAGAACTTTGGATTAGTGAAATTTGAATTAGGCTTCAGTTTCGCGCGCTTTGAATCTAGCGATCACACTCTCAGACCTGATAAGTTCTTCGCAAAATTCCATCAGATAAAAATAGACCGTCAAGAGTCAATAAAAAATTAATAGCAACAATATTCGGTCACGCTTATAACATACTACGGTTAACATATGACTATAAATTAACGATTGTGAATCAGTTCTGCCAGGGCCACGGTCCCGTGAAGAAAAATATTAGCGTTGCCCTAAGATAACTTAGGGCCCTATCGGGCTTTAATATGGACACCATAAAAGGGAGTTCCATATCACTCCCAATTCGGGACCTACTGAGGAAACTGTAGGGTTTCATGCCGATATTTAATGGGGCTATATTAGGACAATTAATTAAGAGCCCAGTCAGGCTTAATCATGGCACCAAGTAAATAAATCAATAATAATTTCTCCACGTAAGGGCCTCATAAGGTAATTCTAGGTTGTCACGGCGAAGTTTAATAAGGGCTTGATAGGGTAATCACTGAAGGGCCCAGTCAGGCTTAATCATGGCATCAAATAAACAAATTAATAATAATTTTGCCATATAAGGGTCTCCTTAGGCAATTCTAGGTTTCCATGTCGAAGTTTAATTAGGGCTTGATAGGGTAATCACTTAAGGGCCCAGTCAGGCGTAATCTTTGCACCAAGTAAACAAATCAATAATAATTTTGCCACCTAAGGGTCTCATAAAGCAATTCTAGGTTTCTATGGCGAAGTTCAATAAGGGCTTGATAGGGCAATTACTTAAGGGCCCAGTCAGGCTTCATCATGATACCAAGTAAATTAATTAATCATAATTTTGCCAAATAAGGATCTCATAAGGCCATGGTGAAGTTTAATAAGGCCTTGGTAAGTTAATTAATTAAAGGCCCAGTCAGGCTTAACCATGGTATAAAGTAAACAAATCAATAATAAATTTGCCAGATGAGGATCTTATATGGCAATCCGAGGTTTCCATGGCAAAATTGGTGGTCACCTATCCAACTAATGACCGTCAAAGTCAGCCAGGTCACCCATTCTAATACTGGCCCTCAGGTCAGTCGAATAGGGTACATATAATGTACCCTATTCGATATAACCAATTTCTGTAAAAAAAATAACTGAATGTGCTTTTATTTTTACACATCAGACGCAGTCGTGAAAATCTATCGAGTTCTGACTATATTACATTAATTTTATTTCATATTTCATATTACAGTCATTCAAATAGACAAAAAAATTGCATATTCATATGATTTGAATGGCCAATAGAGCTAAGGCGCAGTGCAACTACACCATCCGGAGCGTTCTAGGTTCGATTGCCATCAATGTCAAAAAAAAATGTAATATGTTTTTTCAGCGATTAATATGTACCATCGCGTAGAGAAAGACGAAATATCTAATCAAAAGTGCAGCATTACTCAACTAAATAATAACAAATATATATTTTTAAATTAAATTTCTTTATTATTTTAGTAAAGACTTAATAGGGCAGCCTTAAAAGGTCCTCATTATTTTTCCTTTAAAGGCCCTTAACATTTAGCCTCTAAAGGTCCCGAAGAAAAAAGTGTGACCATCATTTGCGAAACCCTATGAGGCTTCCACATAAGGCCCCTAAGAGAATTAGGGAATATTAATCGGGGCCTTGGAAGAACCCTGATAAGATTTCTTCACGGGGTGGCGTAATTGGTAACGCACTAGGCTATAATTCTGGGTGTTCCCAGGTCGTGGCGGATTTTTTTCACAATTTGTTTAAGATAAATTTCGTCGATTGTGGCTGCTTGATGAATTAATTAAATTTATTAAGCAGCCACAGTCGATATTTGTAAGAGATTCGGATTAGTGAAATTTGAATTAGGCTTCAGTTTCGCGCACTTTAAATCCGGCGATCACGGTCTCAGACCCGAGAAGTGCTTCGCAAAATTCCATCAGAAAAAAATAGACCGCCAAGAGTCAATAAAAAAAGATCTTTTTATAGTTATTCTCATGTATCTTATGAAGAAAAAATTATAACTTGATTTTGAATGTTTAGCGAAAAAACGACTTTTTATAACACGTGCATGGAAAGTGGTGCTTTTTATGGCAGTTTTACGGGCCGAAAGTCGCTAATTTTACGCCAGTAAGGGCCCGCACATGCGCAGTTTCTGCTTATTTCACTTTCGACCCTTGGGAGAATTTTCGTTCACTTTTGCCCTTGTTTTACGGGACGATAACGGCAACAGCGACAGAGCAAGGAGATGTCCCGCTACGCAGCTATGTTCACCGTAGTTAGTGAGCCTAAAATCTCCGAAGCAGACGAAAGCAATAAATTAGATTGTTGCAACTTCGATCAAGCTCGGTTTTGTCTCAAAACATCGGGTTTTTCGTTTAATAAAGGGTTTGAAACTTATTGATGTGTATATTGTATGTACACTGAGAGAAATTAAAATGGTACTGGTAACTAATCAGTGATAATTATATTTTATTAGTCCAGATGACTATTTTGTAGTTACATTAACTACGTTACTATTAATGTAACTACGAAAATAGTCACCTGGACTAATAAAATATAATTATCACTGAATAGTTATCAGGACCATCACAATTTCTCTCAGTGTATGTAAAACTTCTAACATACATACAAATGATTTTTTTTACTGCCTTGTCAATTCTGTTTGCAGTTTTTGTTTGGTACTTTTTTGTTACATAACAATTTACTTCTTTATAGAGTGGGGGAGTTTCGCCCTCATAACCCCCCACTGAGGCCCACCGACATGTGTGATTTAAAAATGCGCGATTCTCTTGAGTAAGCACTCAAAAAATCGCGGAGTCCATGAAAATAACTATAAAAAGACCCTTATCACTTTTGCGTTTTGATGAAGCATTTTCGAGATAATAGGGTTTAAAAATAATTAGTCAATATCTTTGTTAGCTTGTAACTTCGCAACAGTTGATGCGCTCATGCAACATACATGTATCAAAAATTTTGTTCAACCGAGTACTGAAACATACTTGAATTGCAAAAAGATCTAAGACATTGAAGTGAGATGGCTGGAATAACGCGGAATACCTCATATATGAAACAGGAAAATATACGATCAGACGAATAATTTAAAGGGAGAAATCCATCCAGCATCCAGCACGTCCAAATAATTGAATACTAATAAGATTTCCATGTGCAGCTACCAAAGCGAAAGTGGATAAGTCGATTTCTACTTGGATGCCCAGCATCTCTATTTCGCTATCTCTCGATAAACAATACATATCTATTATACATACATATGTATATATTTATATATTCTGTCCTAGCGAAAATGCAGTCTACGAGTGTTAGTATAACTATAGTGGATTGAGAGTGATTCACAAGGGAGAAAATGCAAAAAACAAGTATTGAAGCGAAGGATAGCGCGACGGGGTTGCTGCTATGGTACTCGCGAGGGTGGGCGTGCCCCGGCTGAACGGGGAGATCGAAGAAATGAAAGAAAGAAAAAAAAAAAAAAGATGACACAAAAGGAGGAAGGGAGAATCGTAGAATGGTTCATAGCTGGTATGAGCGAAAACGTGAGTGTAATATCTCACGGCAATATTCACACCAGGCTGTCTGCCAGTTACGGACGTGGAGGACCAAAGGAAATTCGTATTCAAACCTGCCGATTATCTTCACGAGGGTTCCCGCCCATTCCACAAGCTCCCTCATACCGCTACTCCTTTTGCTTTCGTTTTCCCTCTCTTTCTCTCTCTATCTCTCGTTTTCTCAGTGCTTGCGTTGCGTCTACTGACGGCTAGATTTCGCCACCCACCGTTTTTCTCGTTCGACTAAAGCTCGTGAAGCGCAACGCCTCGTCTACCCTCGTAACGCGACATGATCAGTGTGCCCAAGGACCGCACTAACACACCGCGGGACTCAGCGGGTGACAAATGTCCCTCGATAAACGCGGCAGATAGCTGCGAGGAATCCTTCAGTCAGTGACGAAGCCAAAACTTTTCGCGCTTCAAATCTTATATAATACTTATGTCACATCACAGCGACCCGGAAACGATTTGTACATGTATTGAGGAAAATGACAAATAGCCGAGATCTCGTATGTACTCATTAAAAACTAAATAAAAGTATTTGTACATTAAACAACAAAGATTTTCCACAAAGATTCATAGAAAACTCTTATTCATTTCAGTAGAAAGGTTTTGGTAAATTTCTAGTTTGGCGAATTATTATTGTACTTTATTGTACATCTAGAAATTGACCAAATCTTTACTTGAAAAATATTTTTAATCCTCAATAAAAGGTCCCATTTATGAACCGGACTGACAATCCTTTTACCAGTTTTTAATTGACTCCTCTGTTATTTATTTGACGTGCAAATTAATTAGTACTAGCTTTTACCCGCGACTTCGTCTACGTTGACTTCCCATTCCCGTGTTTTATTCTGTTGATCAGGATAAAAAGTATCGTATGTGTTAATTCAGAACATATTCTATCGGTGTGACGAATTTCATCCATATCTGTTCAGCGGCTTTTGCGTGATTGAGGACCAAACATCGAAACATACAAACTTTCACATTTATAATATTAGTAGGGTTACATATTTTTTTCAGTTGCTGTAAGTCATTGGTAGTAAAATATTCAAATGTTCTATGCGAAATAAAACATTATCATTTGGCTATGAAAATTCATGAAGAAAATAATATGAAAATAGGAGCAATAACGGTCTCTGTTAACTTCTCTATTAATTTCATTTCTATGGTTGCATTCAACTTAAAATCACTTAAAATCCTTTTTTGTTATTAGTAAAATATTAGAATCTTTCACTATCAATAGAAGGGGAAATTAAAAGATAAAATGATGTCTAAATAATGTATGAAACAGATAAACAAATGACGTTAGCCGAAGAAGAATGAAAATGTTGCAACTCTGGCATAAAATATCTATAAATAATCCCATCGATTTCGATGACACTCCGACTCGATTTATATATTCACGACGCAGAATTTATTCTCGTCGTTATGTTGTAATTCCAGACTCGACACATCTTGATCAATTACATGTCATGTATCGCGTCCGGTAGCGTCATTAAGTAGGTCATAATAAGGAGGTTTGCTGGTTGCTACGTCATGAGACAATTTTCTCGATTACGTCGTATTTCTCGGGACAGCATATGACAAATTTCTCATCTTATTTCCATCCTATTCCTATTAAAAAAATGTTACGGTCCACAGATAACAAGCCGTGAGTAATCTATGTTATCGAGGATGATTGATGCCATAGTATCGTTTCCTATAATCATTTCTTATAGAGCATTTTATTATAAATCGGAGAATCAAATAAATAGTTTTTATAGGGCAATGATCTAAATAATAAGGGACATCAATACCAAGCTCAATATGAGGCGGGCTTTTGAATGGCTACGCAGCTCTTGACGATCCGAGGGGTTATGACATCTGCTCTGGTTCGTATAATAAAATACCAAAGAATGATCAAGTACGTAGAGATAAGAGCCCAGCAACTCTGGGAAATAGCAGCTGACTTGGCCCTAGGGCTCAGGATAAGCCGAACGGTTGCCCTGCCGACTTGGTTTTATGGTCCTGAGGGGACGACGCGGCATTATACACTTGCGATAAAGAAGCCTCCTCATCCTTCCTTCTCACAATTCTCTTCCCTTTTCACCCCTTATTCTCAGCCCATTCGACGCATCTCTTCTCAACCCTCGAATTTACTCGTGAATCACTCTCTGGTTCTCTTAGCTAGAGTGTTTGACTCTGAACTTAGCGATGAAAATTACTAAGTGCAACTAACTGCTGGATGGTATCTGCACGAAACGATTTGGAAACGAAAGTTATCATCGTTTTGTCAGTGTTAAATGCTAAAAATTCTAGCTTTGGAATCTATCCCGCGTGAAAATAATTATGACAAATTGTGATCATCAATTGACATCTCAAAAAGTGCCATTTTTGACGCGTTAAGGCGAAAACATCTTAGAAAAGTTCAAAACAGTTTTGAGATCGATTTGATACCAAGTTTTTTTTACTAATTTCAGCGCAATTTGTGACTTAGGTTTAGCAACTCTTTAGTGTACTCTATTAACAATAAATTGAAATCTATATCTAAAACGCGCCGTATACTTATTAAATCGTATGAACAAGTATTTACAAAGTTGTCACAAAGTCGTGTAAAAAAAAAAATAACAAACATCCCGAACAGCGCTCAAATTAGTCAAATCGTACGATTTTTTATCCACTACGAAATCTTTTTAAAAAGTTGCTAAAATCAAGTCACAAATTGCGCTCAAATTAGTCAGTAAATGTGATATCAAAACGAACTCAAAATTGCTTTGAAATTTTGTAAGACATTTCGTCTTCTCGCATCTCAAAAATGGCACTTTTTGATATATGTCGATTTGTGGTCTCAATTTGACATAATTATTTTTACGCGGGTTACCTTTCGAGGAAAAAACGTAACAGCATAATTAAAAACTGGAGATTCATGACAGCGAGAAGAAATGCAACAGATCATCAATAATAATATATATCTTCTCTCAATTCTCTTTCGTTTTCACCCATTATTCTGATCTCATTCAACGCATCCTTCGCAGCCCTCGAATTTACTCGCGAATCGGTCTCTGGTTCTCTTAGCTAGAGGGTTTGACTCTAGACTTGGTAATGAAAATTACTAAGTGCATCTAACTACTCCGCCTTCAGTTTAGCAGAACTATGAAAGTAGATACAGTAACTTGGAAATGGTAAAAATCAAAGAAAGGAAGTGGGAATAAAATTACCGTTTGGATTGTGATATTACGTTATACCATGGAATGCAGAAGCCCTTCAAGGTTTTACTTCTGTATAAATAACACTCTAAATATATTCATAGTCATCGTGAAAGTTGCACGCGCCGCATCTCCTCAAACATGAACGAGACTCCAAACAAACGGTACGAGGCAGTAAACATACATCATTAAAGTCCCCATTTTCGAAACTAAAGATATCATCATTTTGTCAATGTTAAATGTCAAAAATCCTAATTTTGAAATCTATTATCTTTCGAGGAATAAAACGGATTATGTGATCTCATGCGTTGAAAGGGGAGGAATCATAAGATAAGCACAATTATCTGTTTCTGATGGTCATTAGATATGTCAGTGTCCATTAAGAGGGAATATGTTTAAGATAAATTAAAATTGTAAAAGCAACTTACCCTTTTTTTCGCCAAAAAAATCGCCTCGGGCAAAACTTCCATACTGAAGTACTGCCGAGATGAGCAGGAGAACTCTGAAACTAATTATTCACTCATTAATGTTACAATCTATGGTGTTTAGTTATGTAAACAATTTTAGGAAAATTAATTATCACAATAGGGAGTAGCATAGAGTATTATAGTTAATAACACACAATTATAGTACACTAATTAAGCTGTCGAGCTTTAATTTTGTCGACACGTGCCTGCGGGCTATATATTGATGTATCACCAGAAATGTTACATGATTTTAAATAGAATGCACAGACGCCGTATAATTGGGTGAAACAACTGACGACAATCATAAACGACATTTCCCGTCACATCATAAATCCAAATTGCTGCATTGCCTCCCTAAACTGCCGTTCTGTGAGTTATCCCATAAACAGCATTCTTGCCAATCAGAATCATATTTGAATTATTTTGAGTGCCTACATCATCGGAATGACTTAATACAAATTCGTCGCCTCTTTGATGCATCAACAATTCAAGTGACCGACGAAAAATTCTTAGAATGAAATACGACTCATTGTTAATATTACTTGCTCTTAGTATTGTAGTCATAATCTCTTGGATGACGGAATTATGGAAACAAGAGTGATTTCATCCGTGAACGATATAAATGAATTCTTGTAGGAGAGCTAACTTTATTTTCCTCCGTAGTGATCGTCGCACGGACTGAATTGGGCCAAGGTCTTGAATTGCTTAGTCGTTGAATAGCAACTGTAAAGCTACAGTATCGACATCGTTCATTCGCCGATACCGTATTCATCGTGAATCAGAAAAGTCACAGCTACGTCGAAGAACACGAGTACTATCATCACTCGAAACGTCACTTCAATAGGATATCTGAACGGGTATACGATGGCAATTCTATGGCGTTGTGATATCATGGTATCGATATCCTACTTGGTATAGACAAGCGGTGAAGGAGGACAGCGTCTATAAGTGTACGACACTAAAATACAAGGCAACGCCAGCAACGGCGGCGTTACCAAGCAACAAATTCTCAGACGATGATGAACAGTCTCGTAACTTCCTTTGTCAATAATTTACCAATTAGTAGTCGTCGGGGTGTGCAATGTGTTACTTGCATGACGTGATTATAATGTCACATTCAAAATCGTACAACTCAATTTCTTACGATGACTACCACCAAATATTGAGCAGCGTCTTTAGGAATGTGAGAAATGCATTATCATATTTGACTTTAAGGTAAGGGACATACGATTGTATGTTGAATTGTTGGCTTTTTATTTCTTTATTACAGAGCGTTGAAGATACCGTTGTCGTTTCATCTCGAACAGGGATTTTCGTAAAACGAAGTCGTTAGAGTTATCAATTTTTGTACGTGCCTGAATTATTTAATTCATTCATTTAAAAATGTATCCTACACATCATTTTTTACACGTAAAATCCCATCTTTGTAATAAAATTCTACGGAAAAGTTATAAAATAAAAACTGCAGTATACCTTGAAATGGATAATACAGTGAAATAGATTTGGCTGCAAATATAATGAATAGAGGGATTAATAATTTATTGTCTTTATGCAACTTATGTTGTTCAATATTTTCTAATTGGGAGGCTATAGAGTGATGAAGCTTTCTTTCGTCGCATTTTCTGTAAAAAAAAGACATGACATAATGCATAAAGAAAAATTAACGATCCAGTGAAAATGGCATTCTACTGTCAAATGATGATGTGTCGAATGATACAATGACGTTCGTCCATTGTAAATCAAAGCGTGACTGAAATAATAATAAAATGCACATGGTACTCATGTGCCATATTCATTGTAATTGATTACGTTATAAAGTACAGAGTTCTAAATCCCCATTAATTCATGATATATAGTTTACAGTACAGTGTGTTTTATAATTATGATTTCATAATAATAATATGTAGTGATTATAAAATAGAGTATAAACATTTAAATAGCTTCAAAAAAATACTAATTTTCGCTTAAATATCGGAAGAAATAGTGGAAAGAATGGAAGAGATAATTAATGCATTATTTTCTTAGTGCATTAATTATTTTTCTTCATTTTTTCAAAAAGATTACTTTGAAATTTTATTAATAAATAATAATTTTTGGAACTATTCAAAAGTTTAGTCATCGTAATAATACGATGACTAAACTTGAAATTTTATTAAAAAATAATAATTTCAAGCTAATCTTTTTGAAAAAATGAAGAAAAATAGTTGATGCATTAAGAAAATAATGCATTAATTATCTCTTCCATTCTTTTCACTATTTCTTCCGATAGCGATTATAAAATCGCTATATGTTATTATTCTGAAATCATAATTATAAAGTTCATTGTATCATCATCTTTATTTCTATAACTATCAGGCATTTCCACCGAGAGAAAAAGTTTTATTGATTCACGGAAATTTTTGCCAATGAAATGAAATACTTGAATTTCAATACTATCTTTTCTTTGAATGATCTCAAACTCAATGAAAAGTAGTGACATTGATTCGTAGAAACATTTCTTTAAAACAATGAACCTTTTTCATTGATTTGAAAGATATCGTCTCTCATTCAATGAAACCTTCTTTTTACCAGCTCAAAATTTCGAAACCTATTTTTTCCTGAAGTACGCGATAGATAAATCTCAAACTTTGTGAGTATGTAAGGAAGTACGGCAGAAATAGGCTAATCTTCTGGTTCCTCGAAACTCAAAGCCGTTCATTTGGGAGAACCGGAAAACAAAAAAGTGAGATTAGGTGCGAGAGAGAGATCAATGAAAACGTTTCTTTGAACCAATGAAAACGTCTCTTTAAAACAATGAAACTGTTTCTTTATTATATGCTCACTAAGTGAATCTTTATTTACAGGCAATGAAATGTTCTCTTTGAAATTTAAATGCACTATTTCGTTGAAATCAATGAAAAAAAAAATCAATCCACCCATTTCTTTGGCGTCAATGAAATCTTTTCTCTCGGTGTACAACTCTGCTGAATTATAATAGACTCAACGACTCGAAAGTCGTTGTCTTATAGTCCACCATCACGTAGTAAAAAATAAAAGAAACCGAAAATAATTTACGAAACCCCAATACTCAGACTGTATTAAACCCAGAAACCCATTTATAGAACCCCTATATGAAGCTTTCATGTAGGACTCTAAAAGTATGCTTCAAGGATGGACGACTGGAATCATTATTATGCAAAATCATTCTTTTCAGCATCTTTTACATGCTTGATTTTTATTCAGATTTTTATCCCTTCGGGAAGGACTCGACAATTTCTCTGAAGCTCACGTTTGGCATAGAAAGAACATCCTTAATATCATAACTCTACAAGCCCAAACCCTTATAATACGTAAGATACTCCCCACCAAAAGTGAAAATTGTGCATCAAATTACGGTCCGACTGAGCAACTGCATTATGTATTCATTGAAATAATCACAACACTGTTAGAACAGACTGGAATTTTTATGCATAAACTCGTAATCGAAATTTAATATATACTTGTGGTATAAATCTTATGTACTTTTCCACTAAAATTAAAGAAAATTATTGAATGTGCTGTAGCATACATTAATTTCACATTACACTTGTATATGAAATTGAATATACTAGTTTATGTATACAAACTTCTAGTAAAAGTACATTAAATTTTAAGCAGATTTTTTTACAGTGTAAATATTAAAGCCCCAAGTTAAATTTCATTTAATGAAGATGCATTTCGGTGAAGACCCTTAATAACGAAATCCGAAATCACGGATGCTTTTGGAAGACGAACGACGTGCGTGGAAAAAATACGAATTGATAGGTACGGGATATTGTCGGGCGAGCTCTCGAACAGAGGCAGGGGCAGGGGCGCGGCCACGGCCGCGACTGCGGGTGAGAGTCGGTGACCTCAGCTCCTATACGCTTGGTTAACTCATCCCCGCCGCGTACCACAAGCGGCAAGGGCAATAATTTAGCAGTCATTGCGACACGGATTTGCCAACTTGCATACGCACACACGCACATACATACAGGCCGGACACTCGACAGACCTGACTGTTGAGCGCGGCCACTCTCTCTCTATGAATAGACTGACGTTTAGAGCCACGTGCCCGTCGCTCCGACCCACGTCGTTCAACTCCTTCGGTCTCTCGCTTCTTTTCTCTTTATCTACCCTCCTGACATCCATTCAACGTTTCGTGAAAGTCGTTTTCCGATACCAACCTAATGCAAAGTGCTATCACCGGAAACTCAATTCCTCGCCGATGCATCTGGGGTAAACTCCCGCTTGTCCTACTAATCATCTGAGTAACCTTCCAGTTCCTTTCGAACTCTATTTATTTGTTTTGAAAATCAATTGATTCCGAAATTCATTAGAAATTTATAAACGTTTTATTTATATAGTTACCTAGACATCAACTAGTTGTCTTATTTTCTGTACAAGATCTAGGTCGGAAAACTAGCTAGATCCGAGCGCTATGTGTAATTTCTCGCTGTCTAGTCGTTGTACAGAAAAACTGTCTAAATCTGGCTAAGATTCTATTAATTTAACCAGTAAACTTAGCTAGTGATTAGCCAGTACGGAAATCGGTTAACCCTATAGCATAAAATTGACTAGGTGCTAGACCGGATTTCTCTATTGAACCCAGATACCTATTAAATAGCCTAGGATAAATAAAAAACATAATTAATATAAACCGTCATTCATTGCATTAGCACGTAACAGGGGAACTGTTTAACACTATTTTAACCGGGAACACTATTTAATAACGTACGTAATCACTTTTTCATTAATAATCAAATATCTCGATAAGGCCTATCGCAAAAAAGAAAAAAATATAAATCCTTTCGCGTCGCACAAAAAAAAAATCGTAGTCCTCCAGAACGTATTTAATAACGTACGTCATCACTTTTTCAATAATAGTCAAATATCTCGATAAGCCCTATCGCAAAAAACAAAAAAAAAATAAATTCTTTGGCGTCGTACAAAACAAAAAAATCGTAGTCTTCTAGAACGTATTTTTTGGTACCTTTCACGAACATGCACGTGCCACTCTATATAATAATAACTCGCTGCGCAGCGTGTCACGACTAGACCCTGTATCGGAATCTCCCTGTATCGAAAAACGCCCGCGTAGTGCCAAATACAAATATTCAAGTAAAACTAGATTAACACTAGATGGCCTCGGCATCTATACGTGTATGCTAGATATATTATGCCTAGCCTCTAATCAGGTAAGCTGTGCCATGAAAGCTAGACAGATCCTAGATAGATATGCTATCTATCAGTGCATTCTAGCTAGATTATGTCTAGTCCCACTACAGAAAAACTTGATAGAAAAAACTAGCTAGACGCTAGTTTCAAACCAGTTTATCCCCAACAGATTTCCACACGGGAATTGGTTGGCACAAGACCGCATGGTTATCACACTTGCCCAAGTGTCACAATTACAGTAGAACCTGGTTTATCCGAGGTAATGTGGGGAGGACGTACCTCGGATAACCAGAAACTCGGATAATATGGAAATCATACACAATTCATACAATGAGGAATAGCTTTATCCGTTTTATCCCAGTTTTTCCGTATTATCCGTGCGTACATCTCGGTCAACGCGGAGTGCTCGAAAAGTCCGGTGGCTCGGATAACGCGGAGCCTCGGGTAATCGAAGGCCGGATAAACGAGGTTCTACTGTATTATTACTCTAGTTAATTCTAAATATATTCTTGTTTCGTTTTTATTATAATGCTTATACAATTTCTAACCAATAGGATAGGGTTTTCTAAAAAAAAAAAAGTAATTGATATTATCTTATTTAGGGAATGATTAAACGAATAGAGTATCACGAGCTATATTTATACATATCATGTGAAAAGTGTACCATGTTTTCAAAAAACAAAGATTACTCACGTTTTCAACACGCCATCGATATTAATGAAGATGGGTAGAACTGGAGAGTGTATAAACGATACACACAGACACACGGACACTCCAGACACAGACAATTTTTTGTAAAGATTTATATGCAAAAAGTCTGTTTTATCCCGATGTCCTACAAGATTTATTTTCACGCAGCATTTTTAATCCCGATTGTATAACTTATGGGATTTCTACGAGCCATTTTATCGCTTTTCTAATATCTTCCCTCATGAATTAAATTCATTTATCAATTATAATCTACAGTGGATGATAAACTAAATAAATAAATTACAAAAAGTAGCTAAACTGGTTAATGTAATTTTCTACTAAATGAATAAAGCAAACGAAATTTTAATTCGACGTCTCCATGAAGAATCTCGTACCAAACAAAATGAATTGCCACACTGAGTGAAGAGTTTGTTAACAGTTAACAAATCTTGGTTAAATATGGCAAAATGAACCATTTAGATGTGCTTATTGAATCTCATTTGAGCCAAATAAGATTTGTTAACTATTAACAAATATCAACGAGCTTTATTTGCGACAAGCAAATTTTATTTAGCTGAAGTCAGATTCAATAAGAATAACTAAATGGTTCATTTCGCCATATATAACCAAGATTTGTTAACTTTTAACAAACTCTTCTCTCAGTGCACTCATCAGAATCTTACATTGATTGCACAGATTACCTTATAATCTCCGAATAAAAATTCGCATTAAACCGCTTTCTACATTTTAATCGGTATCGAAAGTCATGGTAAAGTCTCGACACCAAGTATTTTAAACAATGTTGTTGGATTTATTTATATTCTTCTCTGTAAGGGATATATTATCTGATTTCATCTCACTTTAATATATAGTGGTAACGATGGTCATCATTCGAAGCAATAATTATTTTTTATATTTTGTCATCTGGATAAATAGGGTTTATTACGCCTATGAAACATTATATATCATTCTAAAATAATAATTATTCTATATTAGTCAGTTATCCATTTTAAATATTTTTTTTCTTTGTATATTAAATGGTGCGCATTGCTGTAGTGATCATGAGAACAAACTAAAACATGCAAGGAAATATTGGAGTTACATCGACTCAAAAGAGGTATTTGAACTCTTCTCGAATAAGAAAACCAGCGTATTATTGCTATCTTCGTTGGTGAAATTTTTATTTTTATTTATCAGTTCGCAAGAAAATAAATGACCGACAAAGAAAATATTTCTTTAGCTTTCTGCGCCCTTAATATCTTGCAATATTATGCCGGAAACCTTACAAATAAAGCTTATCGGTGTATAATGAAGTAAAGGTAAAAAAAAACGTTTTAGAAAGAAAAAGGAAAATTTAGTATCGCTTTAATTTGCTTATCTCTCTCCTACATTTTTCTATTAACATTTCCATAAATAATTAACTAAAATTAAACTCTTCCAAATCTTCTATGTTAGTTCGTCCAGAACTTCATTAATTAACGGCTTGAAAAGATTTATGATCTTACCTGTAACTTAATGTAAATATGTCACAAACTGCAAAAATAACTTTGCGATTTTTCTACACTATCCCAATTAATAATTAACGACCAGCGTGAATCTGGCAAAGTGATCTCAACTTGCGCTTGAAATTAATACTAGGTATACCTTCGACATGACATCACACCAGGAAGCCTCGTTGGCTGTGGTACAAAGCTGTGCGGTCATTATCCCTAATCCAAATTGAACGAGGGTACGTGAGCGCGACAAATTTACATAGCTTGGTCCTACCCGCGATAACAGTCTACGCCAACCACGATCGAAATGCACATCCGGCGGTGCTTCATTCATGAAGCGAACAGACCAATCTTTGATTGCAACGCCGGGGTTCATGTAATCATCCTGCCACCATGTTTATATAATCATGTGACTTACTCCTGCCGATCGCCAGATGTCCTAATATACACAGAAAAAAACACGAAAAAAAGACATGGTTGGAACAATCAAGCGCTTGGTTAAATATGCGCCAGCCGATGAATTTATTAGACCAACTAACTAAGTTGTTAGTTACGTTGATTACGCAAGTTATTGGTTGTAGTACAATGAACGTGGTTGCGTTAACCACTAAATTGGTTGGTCTAACCAATTAATTGCCGGTCGCATATATAACCAAGCCTTTTTTTAGTGTAATTATACACGTTGCAATCTTTTATTTTTTTCATAAACATTAGTTTTCAAATTGTCGGTCATTGTTCAATGGAACATCGACCGAAGTGCTTCAATCCTTATGTCTCCTGAGATTATGTTTTAGCCTAGTTATGATGAAGATAAAATAGTTTTTTTTTGTTCTTTTTCTCTTAATCCCTATTTATATCAGTCAGTTATGTATTTGATTTTGGTTATGTTTCGTGTAAAACAAAATGTGCCTGGGTATTACGATTGCTAGACGTCTATTGCATAGATCATTGGCGACTCTTGTCGCAACTCGAATTGCATGAAATAAGAAATTCCACAACCTCATAACATTAGTTGAGGCTCTTTTTACTTGCTATTTACAGTTTTTTTAATCTGGTGACTACTAACTAGTTACGATATAAATGAAAAAAGTTATTGCAATAATAAAAATTATTGCATAACCAAACAAATAAAATTTCTCACTTAAATGTCTATCTTTAATTTAATATGCAACTATGTTCATAGTTACATAAACTATTGTATTGTCACTATAACGAATTAAAATTATTTGTGACTAGTGATTAGTTAATGAAACTATAAAAATAGTCGTTGTATCACCAATTACTAGGCTACTTATAATACGTTTACGGTAATTCGGGCTACTACTCAACGCCAACTATTAAGTATTAGAACATGCAACTTTTTTCATATTTGCATAAACTACTATTTTGTCACTGTAACGAACTTTAATAAGTTAGTTAATATAACTCTAAAAATAGTTGCATGACAGGCTAAAGTACTTCGATCAGTAGGCAAATGGCAATAAAAACTTTTAAAATATGATATGTAGAACGTACACTTGTCCCACGTTTCGTATTATCAATAGACTCACTGCTACTACTACTAGTTGCATAGATCGCCAATCAGAAGTGAATTAATCGTGGAAGTTCTGATTACTATTAGTGATAACTATCAATTGTTACTTCCTGCAACTACTTTTTATAATTTCCTTACCTATTTTATCGTCAACAAAATTAATTAGTTGTGACTATTTATTAGTTAATTAGTTAACTACGAAAATAGTTAGATTATGGAATACCAATTAATCGTTGTCACTTAATCGTGGTAATTTAGGCTACTATTAAATGACAACTCTTAATTGTCAGTTACATATGATTATTTTTATAGTTGATTAAATATTCCGTTTGCATTGTCATTTAATTTTGTAACTATCGATTACTTACTGTAGCTATAAACACAGTCACATGGATCCCACAATAATAGTTATAATTTAATAATTACCAGGGCTACCATTCATTTGAGTACAGAAGCTAATGCATATTCTATTTTAATTAATGTTCTTTTTACGTACTTGGGTCGCATGATGAATCATTCCATGAACATTTTGGCGGTTGAAGTTCTGGAGGACAATCTCCTCTTCCGGCCCACTTCCGTTCTTGAAAAAAAAAAAACCGTCGATCACTTTTTCCGAGTTTTTGATTGTCCTACCGACCGTCAAATCGATTAAACTACAATCTCGCAACGAGTCACACAAGCTCAAGCGCCGGCCGAACTAGCGTCAAAGTGGAAACGGAAAGCGACGCACGGAAGCGCTTTTGATAAGGCTGTCGCGAAGAGTCACGCGGGAAGCCGGCGTCGAAATGATCCGAGAGAGCGACGATCTCCCCCGTTCCTATCGCTTGCCCCCAGTTCTTTCCAGCGGTCTTTTTCAAAGGAATTTCCTCGGCAGTCAATCTAATTTTGGATCTCCCCGGGCCAAATAAGCGGTATGCGTGTCGCGTCTAGGCTAACTCAACCGCTGACCAATCGTTCGCACTTATCGCTTATCTTTCTTCCGGCCCTTATCCTTACAGCAACACTTATAGCTTTCCACCAATTACACCTTGTACGAAAACTTGTTGGTACTCTTTTTCAGTCTTATATTTCAGACCAGTCGATTTTTCGTTAATTAATGTATCAATAAATTCCTAAAGATCCACTCCTTAAGCCTCATAGAACAATATCAAATGTTAATTCACTTTTAGAGTATCAAATGTTTTTTTATGTAAATGCAGGAAAAATTGTAGATTTTGATTTCGTCATATCCAGCACACGTGCGGCGCTCTTGTAAGCACCATAAAAAATGCCGAGCTCCGATATTATACAGTCTCCTCTTCCATGACTCTTTTCCCCACCCGCTCTCTTCGCCCTCGCTATGTCCGTCTCCGGCTCGTCGTGATGCCCCACCACCCTTATCTAGTCCGTCTTTTTCATGGATACACACTTACGTATTTATATCTATATATGCATGTACATTCATTCATATGTAAGTGGCTGTATGTTTCGTCTCCTTTTGATTTTTTCTCTTTTTACGAGTGTCTCGTATTCGTGTTTCTTTTCCCCCACCTCTGATAACCGTCCTTCTCCTTCGCGACGAATTGCGGGAGCGCACCTTCGAACATGATCCGATACCGCGCGCGGCCGACGAGACACTGGCTGAAGGACCCGACGGTTCTTTCGTCTTTTACGTTCCTTTAGACTCTGCGTCGCTTTATCATGATTGTGGTCTTGTGAAAGATTTTTATTACGGTAATCGCATTATTTCGCTATAAAATAGCGATGAATGGGTTTGATGTTTATTTTTTTTTTCGTGGGAGGTAATGTAGTTTTATTGCCCACGCTGCGTGCAGAAGTGGATAACGTTCAAAGTGATTTCCGTATCTCCCTCTTCTTCACTCTCAAATGTACTCAGCAATACGCTACGCACAGATTTGATGGTCTTCTGAAAAGATTTTTTTTTAGCAGGGTAATCCATAGATAATTGTTAAAGATTAAAGCGAAAGTAGTGACGCGGGATTAGAGACCAGTGAACACCAAATCACTGCGGCTTGGAGTTTGCCGGCGAATAAGCTCGGACCCGGTAGAACGGCACGCGTTATGTTCCCACGGCAGCGGATTTAAATTTGGCTCGCACGTGGCGGTTTGACGGCGTCATTCTCCAGAATTTCCAGAGGCACGATGTCCGATGAGGTGTCGCCATCTCGCGGAAGTGTCGCCGACCTAGCGCAGGAGAGAGATGTGCGGTTGCGCTTCGACGGCGAACAGGAGAGGTCAAAGAGAAAACGGCAATGGTAACATCAAAAGTATTGTAGAAATAGCTCCGAAAGATAACAGGAAATAAAGCGCAGAAACACTGACATCTAATGTGCAAAAATTAAATACTTTTATAATTGCCCTTTCGTACACTGAGAGTCCGATAATAGTAATAGTAAATGTAAATAGTAGATAAGCAACTTTTCAAGCTTATTTTTTAACTTGCCATAGTCATCGGGACTAACTAGTAGTTACCTAAACTTTTAAAACAGTTTTACGAACAATTAATATCAGCTATATACTTACAGTTTGTATGATTCCCACTGGTTTTCTAAGGGTCTTATTTATAGTTTCAAATTTGTCCTTTGGATAAAATTATACATTTTATTTCGTAGTTCAAACTTGGGACTTTAAATCTGATCCTAAGTATATTAGACATCAAATACTTTCGCTAAAATCTTCTAGAAATATTGGAAGCAAAGTTAGAACATTAAGAAATGCTGCATGGTTTCAACGTCAATTGTATAATAAATGAAAGTTTTGATTTATTTGTAACAGTAATGTGCTAAATAATTAAACGTGAAATAAGTTGAATAAAAAAATGTTAAGTTGTTCTCAGACATTTCGGACAACTTCGGTTATGTAGAGAGCATCATTGCCGATAAAAATGTCAGAGTCTTGTTTATTTCGTTCGTAGCATTATTTTCAACTCTGTTTTTAAGATACAGATAGTTTGATCCGATGTAATTAGTAAATTAGAAAATATAATTCTTGTAAAATATATTTTACTGTCCGATCGTTATCACGCATTTTTATCAACTCTTTAAGAATATTGCAACTTTTACGTCCTTAACGCATTGTGTTCGAAAAGGAAAAAAATACGCGCTCAGTCGATAATACAGCTGAATTATTCATGCTCCAGCCCTCACTCCCTTCAATAATTTTTACAATTTTTTATCAAAATGTATTTCGGAAAAGAAAAGCCACGTTTTTTTTTGTTCGGCCCTAAAATCAATATTCTCAACAGACGAGTGAATGTAAAAACTTGAATTTTTCGGTATCTATAATGTTTAAATAAATCGTTCGTAAACAAAAAAATGTGCCAAACAAAAAAAATACGACTTCTCTTTTTACAAAATACTTTTTGATAAAAAAATTGTCAAGATGTAGATGTCATTACGAAGAAGTATGCAGAATGGCTAAGTGGCAAAAGAAATAATTTAGGAGCAATAGATATTTATTTTATTTGAAATATTTGATATATGTATGTAAAATAAGTTTTAAAAATTTCAAGAATGTATAATACATTATATTAAGAAGGTATAATACAATAATAACACGAGTTTTAAAAAGTAAAAGTGTGTGTAATCTCAATCAATTATGAAGGTAAGTATGACTACCGTAGTTTATCCATGAAAAAGGAATGTGACTCAAATTGTTTCGAATATTAAATAATTGGAAAAGAGAAATAAAACCGAAAAACGAAAAAAAATACACAAAATACCTCTAACATTTTTTTTATCATTTAAAAACTTTCAAAAATGAAGCCTCAAGACAGGCAACCTTGTAAAACGCAGAGAGAATATAACAAATTTTATCTTGTACTTAATGCTTAAAAAAATTGGATTAAAATTTTTTAAAACCTATAATCAAATTATATCGCGTCCATTATGGCGTTTACCACCTGGCCCTTCTGCATGTGTGTTCATAATAGGTCAGTGAAGATATACAAATAAATCTAATCGATAAAGGACGGTCCTTACTTAGAAGAAAACTTAGATTAAATGAAGAAATATCTACAATAAAATTATATCTCGTACATTATTGTGTTTGCCACTTAGTCCTTCTACATAGTTCTTCATTATGGGTCATTAAATTTTTTTTTAATTCATTGAGTCCAATTGAGGAAGGCCCTTACTCAGAAAACATAGATTCAAATTTATTTATTTTTATTTAAAAAATTATAATTAAATATGACGCACTGTACAAAAAATTGGAAAACGTACGTAAAAGGTAAACGCATATAAAGGGTACGTAAAAAAAAGAAGATTTTCATATTTTTTTAAGTTACAATACGCTTTGTAGTTATCGAGACGTCACCAAACCAAACAAAATATAAGCAAACGGGTTATCTCGTAAACGAAACACCGTACGCTCTCGAAATTTGGTACTTTTTCTAAGGGAATATAGTAGTATAATATTGAAAAATGACAACATTTCTCGGGAACTTTGAAAATCGGAGTGGCTAAATTGGTACGGAATGTCTCATATATCCATCATTCGAATCGTCTTTTCATACACAATATAAAATCTTCATTCCCCTATGAGATATCTCAAGAAACACTGCTTTTTCTAATGATGGGCGACCCAAACCTAGATTTTTATAATTCCCCCGAGGGCACCCCATATTCAGAGGGGGAGGATGGGATGTTTTATGTGTTGGAGTTACTGGAGAAGAAGAATGTATCGCCTGAAGCGAACGAAACCCTAGTATATATGTATATCTCGGTACATATGCTTATTATCCTAACGATAATGTTACAATCATTGTTATAGCTTTTAGACGAGGTAATGTTTCAGTTACAGAAAATCACTAAAATAATTAAACGTAAAACTTGCAATTGCTACAACTAGATTAATAAATTATATATATATTAATTCCATCCTCTGAAACGGAATGCCCTGTCAAATTAGGCAACTGTGGCCACAACCACTTTTTACACTGAGAGAAAAATACAGTAGAATAGTCGGTCGAACTATACCGAATAATTCCCAGGAGGAACGATCATATCGATTGGTACTGGAAACTATGTATTTGATTAGTTGAGCTATTATTATATTAGCAGCTATTATTTATCATTGTCGTAACTACAAAGTATAATCGTCCCTCCTGGGAGCTACACTGTATGGTAAAAATATAGTATTGTTGTTTCAACCATGTATTTTTCTCTCAGTGTACCGCGAAACCACCGGTCGTTTCCCAACGTACAATTTCCCGCTGAACGACTATGAAACAACCTTGGTGCTCGTGGAAAGACGGTTGTTTTCGATTGCTGCAGTCGGAAGTATAAAAAACAACGTTGGCAGAAACGCAATTGCTTCGCAGTTACAATGACAGAATCGCGATAGAATCGTGGTTGCCAAGCGGTTAATTTCACGGCGTTTTGCTACCGTCGTTTTACGGGTTGTTTTGAGGTTGCGGTGATCCGATAAGCTGAGATTGCATGAGTAAATTGTCACAGGTCTTCAGACTGTCCATCTCTTCCTTTTTGTTCCTCTTGAAGAAACCGATCTTCCACAAGACAATTGCGATTATGCACAAAGTTAAAAGTCCTAGTAATATCGAGCCTAGAATGATCCAAATATTAATGTCGGTCCTCATGTTTGGAGTATGATGAAGCGTTGTAGTCACTGGAACCCTAATTCTGTTTAAGAAAAGAACAATTCGTAACGATTAAACAGTTTGCTAAACTGCAGAAGAATCTTTCACATACCCAGTTCCAGGAATGATAAATTGAGGGTTTGGATCTATAACATGAACGAAAGCTTCAGTTGTTATGTGGATAACGGTACCCTTATCGGCATCATCGTTCACTGAAAGATAATTATTGTAATCATGATTATTATAACAATCATAGTCTAAACATTTTTCATCGGTAAATTACCATTCAGTCTAGAATAGTTCACGACTAGTTGAAGCTGCAATTTCGCGACATCCTGAACCGTCTTCAGCGAATGAATCTCGCATTCCACTCGTCCGCATGTTACATTGGTCGTAGAACAGTTGATGTGAGTGATATCCATTTTGTCCGAATTCGGTGACGTATAGTACTGCGTCTGAGCAATTTTATCGATCGATTGAGAAGTTGCACGACGACGTCTCGAATGAGTTGTAATCGTATCCAAGTAATTATCCAGTTGTGCTTTATTTGGAGATTTGGTGACGAAAGGGGTCTTCATAACGGATACACCAAACGCCAAACATTCGTAGGATCGACCAAGGATAGAAACCTAATATTCACGAATATTAATCGATGGTAACTTTTTAAGTAGGTAAGGTAAAAGTATATCTGAAACGCTTATTGATAGCTTACTTGTGGCTTGTGCGCTATCGATAGGAACTCCAAGTCATCTAGTTTATAAGGTGTTAGAATTGTCAAAAATGCCTTCAAAATCGGTGTCGGTCCGAATCGAGAGATTTGATAAACATGTTGAAAAGTTAAGTTTGTAGGCCTTTCGTCGTAGTTCAAATAGTAGTTGTGATCATAAGCCTTCCTGAAATTAAAGAAATAACGTGAAAACGAATACTCTGTTAGACACTGGACGATAAAGCCACATAAGTCAATGGTAAAATCGTACCCGCGTAAACCGACGGAAACATTCGCTTGCAGATGAAGCTCAATCGCAGTTGTAGAGGTTTCTTTGTTAATACTGCGAGTTTTGATCTCCACAGGAAAATTTAACGTAGTCCCATCGAGTGAACCGTTTCGCAAGCCGGTCATGTCGAGATCGAGGCTAATTGCTTTCTGTATAAAATACACATTTTTGTAATTCATGCATGAAAAGTACCAGTTTATGTGCGGGCCGGCCGCGACATAAAGTGGCGCTTTTCGATAAGGCGTATCGAAAATACTGGAAGCGTGTTGAAAATACTGAAACCGTACCGAAAATACTGTGCGCATGCGCACATCCGTTTGCGTTTTTCCTTTATTATCGCGCCCGGCCAGCAACATAACCTGACACCTTTCATGCATTCGGCATAAAAAGTAGTATGCGATACTTGTACGTAAAAGCGGACTCCCGACGCGGTTGTAAAGTGTCCGCACTCGTCTTCTCTCGCGCTACAAACAACACTCGGCTTCGTCTCGTGCCGTTGTAGCGCTCGATCCGACTTGTGCAGGCACTTTCCAACTTTCGCCGAAAGTCCACTTTTACGCATTAGTATCGCAATAGTATATTACGATACGAGTGCGATCAAACTTTTTCTTCATACTATGCCGAAAGTACGTCCCTCCTGAGACCGGCCCACACACACACAAGATGGCCGAAAGTCAAGAGTCGCTCACTGTGTTTATACACATGTCATTCATGTGTTGGTCAAGCTATACACGTGCCCTCTTTACAACGGGAGTAGTAACTTATTCGCGCGCATTAATACTCTATACATCTTGCCTGCATAACCTCAAAGTTTATTTACAATTGATGTATGCTAAAGTTTAACAGTTAAGATAAATCAGTGAGTGATATATACTCGAAAACATACTAATAATATTAGGCTTCCATAATCAAATTAATATTTTTTAGAAAAGTAGTGTCTATTCAGATGTATTTGATTTGATGCTTGCCCCCGACCAGCAACACTCGCTTCGCTCGTACCGCAAATGTCGGGGCAGGCATCAATATCTTTCAATACAAAAATGCAATTTTTTTCGTACTTTCGGCCAAGTATAAAGAAAAATAGGATACACTACCCAGGCAGAAATTTGAGAGCCCTGAACTGCACTCCATGATTGCATTCCATTGCATTTCATTGCGCGTAGTGCAGGAATCTCAACTCTCTGCCCTTGTAGTGTAATATACTATTTCTGACGAGTGTGAGATTGCTACACGAGCCGAAGGCGAGTGTTACAATCACATGAGTTCAGAAAAAGTTTCTCGCACGAGTTTCGTATACAACTTTATGCCACTAGTGCGAGAAGTACGCATTTCTCGCACGGAGTGGCATAAAGTACTATATTGAATATAGTCATTTTGAACGTAGCTAATGATTTACCAACATGGAAGTCGTATATGCAACAACATAATATTAAAACTATCTTAACATACAAGTTCAGAGATTCTTTTATCCAACTCTTTAAGAGCAAGTTTTGAGTTGGATAGTTATGCCCTTAATAACAATATATATTGTGCGACAAGTGCGCGAAGTAGGTGATTCGAGATGAGTGTGAAATTTTAAGTTCACGCGAGTCGAGAATTGAAAATTTTGAAAATATCGTTTTCACGCTATAACTTTCGCTATTTAAGAGATATCGAGCTGAAATTTTGTACACAAAAGAACTGCCATCAAAACATGATTTGTGTGTAATTTGGCGAGAATCCTGTCGGTGAAGTTTGAAACGTTTCAAAGTTGCAACGGTTTCCCGGCGGCCAACGCCCACAGTTGCCTATGGGGTTTTTAATTTTTTTCGACTGGAAGGAAAAAATTCGCCCTTTTTAGCAAAACTTTTTCTGATAGTTTAAATTTTTCTGCTAATTTTAAAGATAGTTTTAAGTCACCGGAACCTGCGGAAGGCTTTCATTTTCGTAAAAAATCATAGCCTCTCACAAATGACGTTTATGACTTTTTGATATTTTTTTTTATGAAGAAATGAATTTGCCCTATTGGGACCAACTTTTTCGTATAGATAAGATTCTCCCGGTCATTTTAAGATACGATTCAAGTCCCTAGAACCTGCGGAAGACCTTCGTTTTTGGCAAAAATCGAAGCCTCTGACGTGATGGTTAGGAGATTATCATACTTTTTATGGGGATGGAAGAAACTCGCCGTCTCGAAACCAGCATTTTTAGATAGAGTACATTTTTTATTTATTTTTAAGATATCTTTCAAGTCTGTAGACCCTGCGGAAGGATCTTCGTTTTTGCGAAACCAAATGTCGTCCTGAACTATCTATCTCACGAGTGTCAAATAGCATTCGAACGGAGAATGCTTATTTAAGCTAAAATATTATTTTTCTAATTATAGAAAAATAATATTTTAGCTTTTTCCGGTCGAAAAAAATTAAAAACCTCATAGGCAACTGTGGGCGCTGGCCGCCGGGGAACCCGGTTTGAAACGTTTCACACTTGACCGAAATCGAGAATCGATAAGGTGGTTATAATTGTATTGCAATATCGATTTTTAAAAAATGTCTTCAAAGACTTCATCTCTGTAAATCCTGAATTTTCCGGTGTCATCATTCTGTCAGATCGGACGCCGGCTCAGGATGCGGTCTACCGGCAACTGCGTGCTGAGCTCACGGCGCGTGTCAGCGCTGGTGAGAAAGGGCTGCGAATTGTGACGCGCAATGGTGCGCAGTGCATCGTTGCTGGTCGACGTGGGGCGAATAATGCTGCTCCTGCCTCTGCTGCTGCTTCTGCTTCCGCTCCTGTTTCTGCTTTGCTGCCGTCGGATAATTCTTCGATAGCTTTGAACGCTATCCCAAATGCTGGGCCTGCTCGAGCTGGTGATCCGGTTGGTCGTGGAGCTCTGCGGCGCCATGATGCCCCGCGTGCGCCTTTGCATGCTGTCCTGCCGCCGTCGCTTCTCGTTTCTGCTCCTGTCTCAGCTGCTTCGACTGGCACTACGTCTGGTGCTGTTCCTGCTGCTGCCTTGCGTCCGGATGCATCTTGTGATGCTATGACTGATGCTACTTCTGGTGCTGTTCCCGCTGCTGCTGAGGTTCCTGCTGCAGATGGGGATGCTGCGTTTCGCGTCTAATATCGTCAGGAGGACCTCATCGACGACCGCTTCGACGACTTCCATGATGCGTGCTAACTCCTCGGTGGCTTCAGGGAGGCTTCGTGTTTGTCACGTAAATGCTCAATCTCTACCAGCGCATATCGATCAATTTCGCGATTATTTCTATAGGAATCCGTACCATATCATCACGGTGTCCGAAACTTGGCTCAATGCCGACGTCCCTAGTGATTTTGTTGCTCTTGATTCGTTTGGGCTTGCTCGAAATGATCGTCATGGTAAGAGAGGCGGGGGAGTGGCATTTTATGTGCATTCTACTCTCTCTTTTTCTATATTGCGTGTCTCGCCGCAACCGTATTCGGCTAAGCCCGAATATTTTATTTGTGAGGTTCGGATCTCTTCGGCAATAAAAATATTGTTTTGTGTAGTTTACCGTGCGCCTCATCTTGGGTACTTAAGCATGTTCGAGGACGACCTTTCAACTCTGCTGCCTCTTTACTCGCGCGTGGTTATCTTCCCGGATTTCAATGTTGACTTGCTTGGTCATTCGTATGATGCAACTCCCCTAGCAGAAATGTACTCGGATTTGCCTTGTGTCACACGAGTAGCTGGCGAGGGCTATCCTAGCTGTGCTAGTATCAGGATAGCTGGCGAGGGTCTAGCGAGGCACAGGCTTCATCGGGTCGCCAACTTGTCCCACGAGATGCTGGCCATCACGCATGCTATGTCACTGCCCATTCTTCCACGAGATGGCCTCGCGAGCGAAGACTCGTGAGTGCCTCGCGAGCGCCACGCGTGCTGTATTCGGTAGTAGAACCTACGTGCCCCTGGCGAGCCCGCGTAGTAAGTCACTACCTATTGCTCCACGAGGTGGCCTCGCCAGCGCTCTGTCTATCGCTACCAAGCATATGTATCAGCTGTTAGTGCTAAGTCCACGATCGAAGAACGAAGTCCATTGACAGCTGGGATTAATTCGGTTACGTTACCGTTCAAGCGTCTGGACGGTAAAGTTAAGAACGACGTAATATAATTTATCAAGGTATGTTTCGTTTGACAAGTATTGTTCTAATAAGTGCAGATAAACTGTGATATAGATCGATAATTAACCTCCAAGAAACTCGCTTCCTCTGTATCAAAATGTCTTGACTGTTACCTAGTATAATCGCTAATAATAAATTTTCTCCATCATAAATTGACTGGCTCAATAATATACCAATATTTAATATGAAATTTAATACATTATACAGATATATAGATCAAAAGTAGTAACAGAATACGATGGACAAAAAAGAACGGACACGAGTTTTGACATCAGCTCGTGTTATAAAACACAGAGTAGTTCAGAAGTTCATACGTTCTCAACGTAAAGAACTCTCTACATCAAACTGTCGACAATCGGATGGAACTTCTGGTAAGAGATTTATTTTGCACCTATCATAGAAATCAGGCTGCGACACAGAGCCAAGTTGGATTCGCACAGTCCAATTCTCTTCTAAGGAATTCTCTGTCATCTCATACCAGAATGAAAGTTAGTTAAATATTGCTACGCACAGAATATATGGAGTCGAAAATGAGCCACGCCAGTTACTGTCGAGCAAAGCTCGCTATTGACTCGAAAATGAGCCACGCCAGCTGCTGCCAAGGAAAACTCGTCATATACTCGGCAGTCAGCCAGCCGAGTGGCTGGCTATGACATGCGTTACACGCCAGACGAGGCCCTCGCCATTTTTCCTTACGAGTGCCTCGGCAATATACAGGGCTAACTCACGTGGCCCTTGCCAAAAACTGGTCACTATTTCTGCTAGGGTCACCTGAAGGGCTTCCTCCTCGATCATGGCCTTGCGCTTGTGCCCTTTGAGGCTACGCACCATACTTATTCTGCAAACACTTGGCTCGATGTTTGTGCGGTGAGTAATCTGTCCCTCGTTCTGCGCAGTTCCCAATCTGGCATGCCGTTTTTGTCTGACCACGATTTAATTGAGATACTCCTTGACGTTTCGGTACTGCGGCAGCAGCCGTGTGTATTTTCGTATCGAGCTATCGATGCAATTGACGAGGATGTACTTGCCGTGCTTATATCGGGCCAGGTTTGGTCTAGTTTTGAGGCTACTGATTCCCTTGATGCGAAGATAGATTTTTTCTTTGGGCGTGTTCGTGACGCTGTGCATGCTCTTGCGCAGCTTCGTACCGTACGGCTTTCCCATCCACCGGCGCCCTGGATCGACTCTTTTGTGCATGGGAAGATGCTTGCTCGGGATCAAGCTTACCGTCGCCTTCGGAGGTGTTGTCCGGACTCTCCTATTCGGCCTACGCTCGTTGCGATATTACGGCAGCTTCGGGATGCTGCTAAAGCGTCTCTTGTCTATGTGCATGCCGTCTATGTGCGTCTATGTGCATGCCCGGATTGTTGCCTGTCAGGGATCGCAGCAGGCTTGATCGGAGCTTCGGCGATTGGGCCTTCTCCAGAACAAGCGGGGGAAGGCCGATTCATTTTTCACGTGATCAGCTTAATTCGGCTTTCTGCTCGGTCTTCTCACCATCAGATGGCACTCGCACTTTCGACCCCCTCTCCCCCCTCCCGGTACTTCCTTATCCCCGTTTTGCTCTTTCTGCCGTCTCTCCCGACCAGATTTTATCGCTGCTGGTGTGGCCTTCTTCGAACTCGGTTGGTACGGATGGCCTCCCTGCTTCCTATCTTCGGCTCGTTGCTGTCGTGCTTCTACCTCGTATAGTGTTCCTCGTGACTCTCTCCTTTGTATCTTCTACCTTCCCCTCTGCTTGGCGATCGTCGTTTATCACGCCTATTCGCAAGGTGCCTTCTCCCTCTTCTCCTCTTGACTTTCGGCCTATGTCGGTACTCTGTGCGCTTGCTAAGATGGTGGAGAGGCTGGTGCACGCGCTGCTCTTTGGGGTGGTTGGAGGCCCATAACCTGCTCGATCCGTAGCAGGCGGGGTTCAGGGAAGTTCACAGCACGCAGACAGTCCTGCTCAGGTTTACTGATGACGTGAGGCTTAGTATGGACATGCGACAGCTGACCGTTGCTGTGTTTTTCGACTTCAGCAAGGCGTTGACACAGTTTGTCATTGCACACTTCTGCGTAAGCTGTCCTTGCTGGGCCTGGCGTCGTCGGCCTCCGGCTGGGTTTGGTCTTACCTTTGCGGAAGATCGCAGGCAGTACGCTTACCTGATGGTCGGGTCTCTGAGTAGGCGGCAGTCTCTTCTGGTGTCCTTCAGGGGAGTGTGCTCGGCCCGTTGCTTTTCTCTCTCTACCTCTATGATCTGCCTGGGATCTTCCGTAATTGTCAGTACCTGCTGTATGCTGATGACCTTTAAATTTATCGGCGCTGCTCTGCGGATGAGCTCAATGATTCGATTGTGCTTTTCAACGCTGACGTCGCGCAAATTCATAGCTGGGCGGTGGTTAATTCATTGTCGCTCAATGCCGCGAAGACGGATGCGATGGTTCTTGGTACTGCTAGGTTACTTAGCCGGCTCGACTTGACCTCCCTTCCCCACCTCTGCGTTACTGGTCATATTATGTTTGTTGCCTCCAAGCGCTACCTTGGGGTCATCATTTCGTCGACGTTGGGCTGGGAGTTGCAGGTCTCGTCGGTTCGTAGGCGCGTCTTCGGGGTGTTGGCACAGCTTAAGCGGCTTGCGGAGGTGCTTGATGCCACTTCGCGGGCATGGCTTGCGCGCATTGTGGCACTTCCGCATCTTGATTACTGCCCGGCTGTGTTGTGTGACGTCAGCGGTGAGCTTAACAATAAGCTTCAGCGTGCGAGCAATGCGGTAGTGCGATTCGTACTTGCACTTCGTCGGCGTGATCACGTATCTGCTGGTCGGCGTTCGCTTGGTTGGCTGTCGGTGGCGAATAGGCGTAAGTATTTTATGGGTGCACTTTTCTATTCTACGGTTCGCAGGGGGAGCCAGTCTTACCTTGCCGAGCACCTTGTTGCCGCGTGCGAGGACGGATTCGCGGGGTGCCCATGGTACGACCTATTCGTTGTCTACGCTGGTCTCACGAACGTCGGCTTACAGAAAATCTTTTCGCGTTACCGGGTCATTCTCCGAGGAATGATCTTCCTCGGGCCGTATCGTAGGCCCCCTCAGTGGCGGAGTTTAAGAGAAGGTTGCTGCGGCACCTTATGCTGCTTGAGTAGCGGGCTGTCGAGCCTGGTAGTTAGACTGGCGTATTGTTGTTTTAAGCTTGTTACTTTGTGTTCTAGTCCTTATTTTTTGCTCGCCTTTCATTTTCTCTTTTGTGTCGCCTCATTTAGGTTAAGATTATTTTCTGTACTTCTTCTTTGTCTGCTTTTGTTTATGTATTCTTTCCTGGCTCAGGTCCTAAGGGGGTTTAAAATCCCAGGATCTTAATAAAATCTAAATCTAAATCTAAATTGTGAGATATCCCACTGCAATTTACGATATGATTTCACGATTATTGATTGTTAATAATGAATTTAGTCAAAGGAACTATCAATATGTCGATTTTGGTGAATATGAAAAAAAAATGCCAGCACGAAAAAAAAAATTTTGAAATTTTTCACAGATTTATTTTACATTGTATTCACATATGGAGTATCATCGAAAAACATTTGAGTACAAATTTGACGCAGATCTGTCCAGCCGTTCAAATTTTATGGCATTTTGAATTTTTCGAAAAATCTCATTCTCGCGCTGGCTCGTGCAAATTACGAGATACCGGTTTCTAATTTGGTCCACATATGGACTACTATGGTATAAGGTTTTAGTACAAATTTGAAGAAAACCGGTTACACGGTTAAAATTCTTCGACACTTTGAATTTTTAAACAAATGTCTAGAGCATAAACAAGCCTGCAAAGTAGAAGTTTGCAAATTGCTCTGCGAACGAAAAACTCTCTTTCCTCGCCTTGTAACTTAAAATCGTATGCAGTACTCGGGTGAAAAACATTTTCTCAGCCCGTGTAAATGCAGCACTCGCCTTCGGCTCGTGCACGGAGACAAATAATTGGTTACAGCAGCATGAGATTAGCTACCGCAGCAAAAATCATTAGCAAATATAATGATAGCAAAAGTACTTGTTCTTACAGCAATATTTATTTGCTGCATTTGATTTGCTACAGTAGCAATAGCAATTTTCTATTGCAGTAATAGCAGTTTGCCGTTGCAGCCATTGTAGTTTGTTGGCAGCGCAAACAGTTTGCTGTTGCAGCAAAAGTAGTTTGCTGGCAGCGCAAGGAGCAGCTGTTGTAGCAGAAGTATTTTTTTGGTAGCACAAACAACTTGATGTTGCAGCAATAGTGATTTCCTAAGAGCGCAAACGCGCTCGTGAGAATGTGATGTTTGGGCTTCAATTTTACGTACAGTTCAAGATGCTCTTGTATTAGTACTCGCAACAGAGGACTAACATTTTTTGACAATCGTTTAGCATAGACGGAGAAAAATAATTTTGTTGTTGCAGCTAGTCTTAGTTTGCTAGGTCTATTTTGCTGCAATAGCCTTTCATTTAGCTCATGCAGCAGCTAATTTGGTCTCTCAGCATATAAGCGTTAGTTGCGGAAATGAAAAATGCATCTCCCAGATTATTCGCGGACCCAACGAATGATTTGTTGGTGGAACTTACACATTTTGCTGGAAAAAACAAATTAGTAAAAAGGGCTTCCGTTAGCAACTGAACATTTGCTGTAGCGACATCGTTTCATTTATCGCAATATTGGTGCCTATAAACAAATATTTGCTACTACCACAAAAGAAGTTTGGCAGCCGAGCGAATTTGTTTAAATTGCTAGCGTAACCAATCGAAGAAAGTTCCGGCCGCAAATGAGCTGCTGCAAAAACGGCAGGTTGCGCATCCTAACACGTTATGCGCAGCGCCATAGTTCTGTCGCGATCTATTTTCAATACTGTCATTGCCTATAGTCACGCAATGGCAATACGGATTACTTTCGAAACTAAATCCCCTATGATCACTCCGAATAGTTTCACAAAACCTGTTGTTTCTGCAGCTGTCATTTTGAGCTTCAAACTTTTTAAACAATTTACACTTATAACTTCTTTGTATAACTTCTTCACTAATGCCCCACGTTTTGAAGAAAGGTCGTAAGGATCCCGGTGCTTTTGGTAAATCCATCGTCAAGACAGAATACGCTGACGATGCGAACTGGGCATGAACGAACTTCGCACTAACAAAGCAGCATTGCAAATAGATCACGACAGAACTATAGCGCTGCGCATGACGTGTTAGGACGCGCAACCCGCCATTTTTGTAGCAGCTTATTTGCGGGCGGAACTTTCTTCGACTGGTTATGCTCGCAATTTCAACGAATTCGCTCGGGTGCCAAACTTTTTTTGTGATAGTAGGAAATGTTTGTTTATATGCACAAATATTGTAATAAATTAAACGACGTCGCTACAGCAAATATTCACTTGCTAACGATGCAAAGCGCTTTTTTCTAATTTGTTTTTCCAGCAAAATGTGTAAGTTCCACCAACAAATCATTCGTTGGGTCCGCAAATAATCTGGGAGATGCATTTTTCGTTTACGCAACTAACGCTTATTTGCTGAGAGACCAAATTAGCTACTGCATGAGCTAAATAAAAGGCTATTGCAGCAAAATAGATCTAGCAAACTAACTGCAACAACAAAATTATTTTTCTCCGTGTGCTGCAAACTCACAGTCACGAGGAATGTGTTTTCTCTCCCTCGGGCCGCAATATACTATTGAAATGGCGTTAAAAATAACACTGAAACTTTTTTCTACTAACACCGTACGATTTTATACCACGGATTTCGAACAGTGTACAGTGTGAGGCGTGTAACTCATACTGAGCCAAATTGATCGAGCATCTGCTCATCTGATAATATCACCTTACCATAATCGTTTCCAGTGGATTACCGACGTCGCACGTTACCCTCAACGCTTCGGGATCATCTTCTTCCTGACACGCAGGCAAAATACTTCTCAATTGTATTCCGTTAGGAATATCGATAGTCACAGTTGTAAAATAAGCGGGTTCTCCAGTGTTTACAAGCCTTAATTCAAGACTAATATCATTCGATCCAATAATCCAAGTAGAATTGCTGCTCAAAGTAAGTATAGTTACAAAATAAATAATAAATAGTAAATCAATACTTCACTCATATTCCAAACAAATTACTTTATTCCCTGAAAATCCAATTCCGCGGATATCGCTGCATTGCAAATCTCGTCAATTCCACAACCGATATCGAATGAAAGCTTCATTCGGGCAGTTGAATTTCGTGCTTTATATTCTATTGGACATAAACTGCCCATGATCATGTTGCCTGAAAAAGGATCATGTTACGGACGTAATGCAAAATGTCGCAATATGTGTAGAATTGGATAACAACACAAATTGATAGAATAGTTAGTACCCATATTTATATAAGTATACCTACACCGAGAGAAAAAGTTTCGTTGATTCACGGAAATCTTTGCTAATGAAATGAAATACTTGAATTTCAATACTATCTTTTCTTTGAATGATCTCAAACTCAATGAAAAGTAGTGATATTGATTCAGAGAAACATTTCTTTAAACCAATGAACCTTTATCATTAATTTCAAAGGAATCGTCTCTGATTCAATGAAAGCTTCTTATCAAAGCCCAAAATTTCAAAACCTATTTTTTCCTAAAGTACGCGGCAGATAAAGCTCAAAATTTGAGAGAATGTACGAAAGTACGGCAGAAATAGGCTGACCTTCTGAGGCCTCGAAACTCGAAGCCGTTCGTTCGGAAGAACGGGGAAACAAAAAAGTGAGGAAAACGATTCTTTGAACCAATGAAAACGTTTCTTTGAACCAATGAAAACGTTTCTTTAAAACAATGAAACTGTTTATTTAAAACAATGAAACTGTTTCTTTAAAACAATAAAACTGTTTCTTTAAAACAATGAAACTGTTTCTTTAAAACATTGAAACTGTTTCTTTAAAACAATGAAACTGCTTCTTTATTATATGCTCACAAAGTAAATGTTTATTTACAGTCAATGAAATGTTCTCTTTGAAATTCAAATGCACTATATCATTGAAATCAATGAGAAAAAAAATCTACCCACCCATTTCTTTGGCGTCAATGAAATCTTTTCTCTCGGTGTAGTGTGCATATATCATAGATACTCACTGTTCCAAAATTGATGCTTTGCAACGATTTGGATGACATCCACGTGATTATCGATATCATTCTAAGAACAACGTGGGTAATCAATCATAGATTTATGAATTATACATGCTAGCTGTATTTATATCTACCTTCAATTGAATATTTCTTTCGCTACAAAACGATGGTAACTGTTGAAAAAAATTTATCGAAAATCGTTCATCGAATGTACTATCCACACGTTTGTAGTCTACGTCTACCATGACAGTAATGTTAGCATCTGCAAAGCATTAAACAAAAGATAACAGATACGTTATCATCGGAAAGGTGACCATTTGCAAATAAGATGTTCTTTTTTCGATCAACTTCGCACGAATAGGATGCTCTAGCCAGTGCAGCATTACATATAGTCCCAAAAGAAACATTCACTTTTGTATTGCGATTTACACCCACAAAATGGTGTAAGCCCGAACGCTGAAGTATAACATAATAACACCTATCGTTGTTACTGTGATGTTAAATTTACACATAAGTTAATGGACCTATTTTGGACAACATTGTGGTGTAAATTGAATATGACACTTTTTACAGTCTATCCAACTCAAGATCAGTAGATGTAAACCCACGGTAAAGTTACTGAGTCTCTGCTATTTCTGAATTTGAAATGCGTATTAACTAACCCCACATTTGGTGTTGTTCTATGAAGTGCGGAGAATGGTCTAGACACACTGTTAACACAAAGCTCGTCGAATTCCGGAACAAAATTTTTGGAGTTGTGGTGAGTGTCATTTTAGTTTTCACAGCTGGTTTTGACCTTAAAATTACTGCATGGCCGGAAGCATAAGCCCCTACGGCTATGTCTGAAAAACTAATAAAACACGTGAAAATTAGGCATTATCGTAATCTTAAATGTTTGAGTGTCATAAAAAAAATCACAACGTACCCGTTACCGTCGATATCGACGGGTTTGGAGAAGGAAAATCCAAATCTTAGAATATCCCTACGGATTTCAGAAGCCATAATTCTTTGCGATGGCCTCAGTAAATTAATATCTTGAAACTTAGCGTCACCATTGTACACGTAAATCACACCAGATTCTTCCCACGGTGCACCGACTATTAGATCTACGCAGAAATTCATAATATTTTTTTCCAATTTAATACATCCACTAAGATTTCAGAATGGTTACCAGAAAATCCGTCGCCATCAAGATCACCGCATATCACCGCATAGCCATAGAGCGCATCATCCACGTTTCCGTCCAACAATATGTCAGCATCAAAAAATTTCTGTTGGCAGATACCAAATAGTGTAGGCTTTATGTATAACTTAAAGATGCAAAAATTACGAAGTAAATTGAAAACTTTTTTGTTTGTTTGTGAAACCTATGCGCTGCTTCTACTACTATTATTATGTATTTACTATGTTATATTATATTATTGTTATTTTTTTACAGCATACCTGTAATTGGACCTTGCCTGTATTTCATATAATAAATAATAAATAATAAATAAATAAAAACTTACATCTTCGGTTCCCAGGAAAATATAGACCCTGCCGTTGTCGTTCTTCCAGTGTGGAGCGCCGACAATCAGATCATCCAAACCGTCATTGTTCATGTCTCCAGTGGCAAGACTCGCCCCGAAATACTCTCCAACTTCGGTACCGTTTATGGTGATTACGACGGAAAGTGAATCACGTTGGGACTCCAATATTACTACCTTTGGGATAGAACAACAAAAGTTCTACTTCATTATTGAACTTGGCGCGAATCAAAACTCAAGAGTTGACCGTAGATACCTGACCAACGTATTGCCAACCTGGAGCCCCAGCAGCCACCATCGATTGTTCCTCATGAAAATAATATCCCGAGGTCAACGCGTAACCTGAAATTAATCACCTCAATTCCTTATAGTCTACATGGCAACATGTCGATTATTTATTTGAACTAGCTTGAGGTAGTTCAAACCCGCGCGCACTCGCATAAGTTTCTCTTCAAATTGGATTCTAATACCTGATCACCCTAAGACTTCACGTAAACAGCACGTATGCTTATTAGGGCTGTTCAAAAAAACATAATTTTCTTATAATCGGTTGCTCCTGAAATGCTGTATTGATTATTACAAAAAAAAATGTTTTCGCGAAAGTTGGTAGTTGTGCGATGATATTAAGTACTGCCGCATCAAGGCCAAAATTCATGAAAAGCAGCGATTCTTATAAATTTGTTTTTACATGATTCGTTTGCATTCCTCAAAATATATTATTCATACCAATAAGATGTTGAAGTCTTCGCGAATTCCAACAGGGCACTTTTTTTCTATGTTTGCAGCTTAAGTAGGGTTATCTGGATTTCAATAGGTTACATAGGCTCAGCAGGGGTTCTATACCTCTTTTAGGGTGAGTAGGTCGTAGGAGGGTCTATGGATAGAGCGAGTAGGCCGTCGGAGGCTCTACACAGAGTGAGGAAAACTCTACGGAAGGTGGTAAATAACGGTTGAACCTTCAAGCAGGGTCACTGTCGGCTGTACGGAGGGTGGAACTGGCGGCGGCTTTTGCCTCGTTAAAGGATTTGGGATTCCCTGAGGGCTAACCGAGGGTTAAAATTTTGACTGGGGTCTTGCCGGAATGTCTGTGAGTATCTGTGCGTGACTGTATGATTCTCCAATCGATTTTCAAAATTATTATATATTTATTATTATGGAATTAATACAAACCGAAATGAGCAAGGTCATCTCCACTCGGCATTTCGACTTTTCTGCGATGTCCCATTTTGTGAATACTGCCATAGCACTCGTGTTTCGGTGATCCGATTATAGGCTGAACTGGATTGGACGACACATTTGCCTGCAGAAATAATTTCGTAAGTTTACGTTACCAAAAAAATCTTACTATTGATGAAATAAATGACCTTTGATACGGGATAATGCGCAGCGAAACCGTTTAAGGGATTGTACCAAAATCTCCTGCGAAAGTCTGTAATGTAGCAAAGAATCACATATCAATTTTAACGAAGGATCACTTTTCAAAAAAAATTCAAAGTTTCTTACCATAAGTTGAAATATTTTTGTCTTCCATGTGCAAACTTCCGGAGTACAACTTCCCCTTGTAACAAGCTCCTTGCATGGTAGCATAATAACCACTTGTTAACTCCTTATCAACCCTCACGATTGTTCGTGGTGCACAGACCTGAAGGCATTGTTTAAATTGAAAATGTATTGATTAAATTATTTATATTTTCATTCTTCATACTGAAAGCTTCGTTTTCATGAACAAAAATCTTGCGTATTGCTTTCTCATTATTTTAAATATTTTACAGATATATCTATATGAGGAAGTATGTTTATCGATTTTTGCTTCCTCATAGAGGTAAAAAGTTAAAAATAATGAGAACGCAATGTGCAAGGTTTTCCTTTGCACTTTTGTTTGAAATAAATTTGAAAAAGTGAAGTTTAACGACATTTTAGTCGTCAATAAATAATAAAGAAAAATCAAATTCTTATTTAATCCGAACTTTTCTACCGATCTCCACAGAATCATGTATCTAGCTTCACTGAATATGATACCGTTTACGAACAAAATTTAGTCTCGCTAGTTCATGTTTAATGACATAACGCACATTTCTCGAATATTTAAGAACTCCATAAAATCTGAAAAATATTCCGATGCTAGCCAAATTCAATACCAAACAACATTAAATATACATGAATTTAAGAAGAACTATTTAGCAAAATATCGTAAATCTTACGATAATTAGTGGCTTTGATTAGAGACTACGCTTTTTTAAAAATTTAAAAAGCCATAAAATCTACATTTCTGCATATATTTTGTAAAAAATTGCAACAATAAAAACGGGCTGCTGCTTTACATACGCATGCGCACGCATACCACATGGACGGACATTTTTACCACGTTGCTCGACGTTTTGGATAATTCTCTGTTTCCTAACCTAAATAATCATGATTTTTTTTCACAAAAACAAAGCTTCTTCTATGAGAAAGCAAAAAAAAATTTAAATCATTTTATTGTTAAATATTTTAAGCCATTTAGAACAAATTTCATAAATTTTTACTGTCAATGAATCAGTGGGTTCGTGCAAAGCTATAGCAGCACCAAGCCAGCTGTGTCCCTTTTCGGTTAAAATTCTTCGTTGTATTTGCTCTACATATCCGACCTCGTCGTCAGGATTTGTGACATTTATGGGTACACATTTATCGGGCAGCGGGCAGCGATAAATAACGCCAGGTTCATTCGGAATTATCTTGTTTTCGTGAACGAAATGTCGGTTATAATCCGCCTTCGGTGCGCCAACGAACATCCTTAGAAATGAAAAATTAGGGATAATTCCATCAATCTTAAAAAATATATATTTGCTATTAACATACCATGACTCGGTAACGGATGATCCATTGGACAAAATGTGTTTTTTCGACGACAGAAGGACAGTATATCCAAATAACGACGCGCTGGTCTGATTTGATTGATTATTTTCGAAGGTTTCAGCATAAATCATAACATTCTGGACGTCTAAGTTGTAAGCAGCAGTGAAAAGTGGATGAAACAGTAGCAGCAGCGTAATTATCATGGTGAAACGGCACTCTTAAATCTGGTGGATACAAAAAAAGTTATCTGTCTCGTCGACTGGGATCGCCCCAAATATGATTCACTTTCATCACTACAGACACTAACAATGAAAGTGTTGTGTATTCGACGAATTTTGAAAAATGAACAATAAATTATGTCTTTAATCTTTAGATGTATGGAGTATTGAACACTTGCAACTAGACGAGCTCCATTCATTAAGTGATGCCTCATTTAAATCGTGTTTGAATGTTCAAGTACAGGAAGGATGCGATAACCCAATCGTTAGGAAATATGAACTAGTGTTTGTAATTACACAGACATAGTCGGAGACCTCTGCATGAGAACTGTATCCAGGAGATGATTTTACATCGAGAGAAATGAAAAAAGAGGCACCGTAGTTTATATTCGATATTTATTAACATATCATTGATATGGTTAACATGAAAATCCATCGAAATTTATCGACCAGTCTTAATGCTACTCTTCAATTAACGTAAGGATATGTAGATTTGTATTGAAAGATTTGAAAAGGAAAGATTAACAATTTTTAGAGTACGGAATACAACGGAATAAGTTTCCTTTCTATCTGTAAAAAGTAAGCGCCTAAGAGAAATGATATATTATAAAAATATGTTATATGTTATTGGCTTCGTGCGTGACCTTCATTCGCGGCCCTTTTGGACAGCCAGCGTTCGAAGCGGCGAAATTGTGCAACAGTTGATAAAAAATTATCACAGTAAAGCATACTAGCGTACGTTAATTAACGATATTATTTATATTTCTTTAATAAATCGACACTATGAGTGCACCAAAAGGGAAAGCCTCAATGTCGTGTTGCGTCGTGAATTGTAAAAACACCTCTGTAAATTCACCGGGTGTACATTTCTACAGTCTCCCTAAAGGAAAGATCCAAGTTTTCAAGCAGAAAAGACGCGAGGACTGGATTGCCTCCGTTAAACGAAAAAAAAAGTTTCAAAGTTACTATATGAACTAAATGTTCTCTAATCAATAAAAAGTTATAGACTAGAATACTGTTACTAGGATTGAAACTTTACAATACTTACTTCCAATTTCACCTTGTACGGTGTAGTAGTGGAAGTGTCACTGACGTTTGGCGAATGTCAAGGTGTCAGCTTTCATAAACATAAACACTGGCGAAAAGTGCAGACGATACCGGGCACACGAAAATTTATGTACCCTTTTTACGAAATAAATCGAATAACAAAAAGCTATTATCATAACCAGAATTACAAAAAAAAAAAAAAATTAAACAACCTATTTTTTATTTATAACAATACTTTTCAGTTGTTCATTTAGTATAATCGGAAAATCTTCTGTAAACTATATTCTACCATAAGAATCAATGCTTTTTTCATATCAACTGTTGCCGAGATGTGCCACAAGCGGCGCTGGCATCTTAAGGAGGGTGGATACCCAACTCAAAATGATAAACATGCTCTCAAATTTTTGGAGGATATTCGTAGATAAAAATTACATCTCCATGCCAAATTTGATGTCAATCGTCTAGATGGTTATCGAGAAATTAATTATTGAAATTACACTCTTATGCATGGGCAACATAGCGACAACTATACGCACCTTCAAGGTTATGCTCGAAAGTATAATAAAAATGATAAACAATGGTTGATAACAGAACCAAATCATTTCTTGTTTTTTCGAAAAGAACTTTTACGAAGACCGAAATGATTCGTCTGCTTGGTTGCCGAGAAAACGTAAAAACAAAACTGCTGGAATAGTACAACAATGTACGCCAGTGAAGGCGCGTCACGGACCTCTCTCTCGCACACTACCTCCCCGGCAACCGCGCACCTCCCCCCCCAGAAAGACGGTATCCACCCTCCTTAACGCACTAAGCCAATATAAAAGTATCGATAAATCGTTCGCATAGTACTATTACAGAATCGCTTCTATCCTCAGTAGCTCAATAAAACGGAGAGCTTTGAATTCGTCCCTTTACATTCTCTCGAAAAACTCCTCATACCTTAAACCACAACGATAAACACCAATTTCGAATATTCGAGTAGTATGGCATCCACATGATCTAAATACTTGATGTATTTACTGCCCTAATGAAAATGTTTCTCTGAGAATTTGTCTGGAAAACACTAACCAAACGGTTTCAGTGATTTTCTGAAATTTTCCAACATTTTTCACTGAGTTTTTCTACTATTTGTTAAAACGCTGATTTTTTTTCTGGTAAAGTACGTTAAAGTACGTACTCATTTTGTTACTCAAATGAAGAGAAACCTTGGCGCGGAAGGAGTGTCTTGGCTTGGAATTAAAATTGGCAGGTAAAATCAGAAATTTTCATAACCATCGGGAATATTTAGATTCTGTTCTCTGAATCTCAATATTATAGAGGAATTTTCAGACATTTTCAGAGAAGTACTTTCACCAATTATATAAAATACTACAATTGTTTTTCAAATTCTGTGTACAACGGATAATTGCCGACAACGCAGCAGCAATTTTTATAGAGGCAAGAAAAAAGCGTTAAGATTATACGGAAGCTTCAAGCGCAAAGTAGCTTTTTCTTCTGATCGACATAATCTTCAACCGGGAAAAAAATTATTTATATCCATACCTCAAATTAGAAAGATAATGTATATCATCGACGTTTTTCTTTGATGTTAATTACGTGGTGTAGACGCCTACATATACAGTTTTTTTCTTTTTAATTGACCTTATACTCAATCTGTACAGTCCGGGCTCGCCGCGATACTTCACCACTCTTATCAAGTCGAACTTTTTCCTGTGTACAAGACTTACGTACTTGTATAGATATAGGTACTAATATATATTTCACGATATACGCTCGTTGTCGTAACACAACAATGTTCCAACGCTTGTAATTATTATTTTTTTTTATGTTTAATTTCCCCCCGTCTGCAGGCACTTCGCCTATTACAGGCTCGGCACTGGTCAATAGCCAGTCCCCCCTGCTGCCGCATCCGACTTTCCCCTGTATATAGGGGCAAAGGAAAACTGCGAAAAACCTATGCCGATATAGCCGGTCTCGAGTTCGCCTCACGGCACCGGAGTTACGTCACATTTCGTCGAACATGTAAACACGTACTACGGCCGTATACATGGTGACCTCCACAGGTAGTAACAGATACCTTTGTGTATCCCATGGATACATCTGGAACTTCATCGCGCCCATATTTTTATTTTCGACGAAAATCGACGGCACTGGGATCTAACCCGCGACCTACCGATGCTTGAAACGAGAGGCCACTAACCACTCGACCACCGCACCTGTTTGATTTTTATTTTTTATTTGAGATTCTTGTTTACACTTATTCATAATTTTTTTTTTTTCGACGCTTGTAATTATTTCTATATTCTTTAATTTTGCAGTTACAGAAAAGTACAAGTTGTTGGACTACAAAAATACATTATGCTGGTCACGATCACTATCGAAAACCAAGGGTATATCTTCACATTTTTTCAAACTTTCCAGTTCTTCCTTCTTGCTTCTCTTAAAAAAACCAACCTTCCAAAGAACGACCACTAAAAGACACAGAGCTAAAAATCCCACCAACACCGAACCCAGTATGGTCCAGATACTGATCGCGGGAATCTTTGGGAGTCGGTGGTTTGAAGAATAAAGGAGCGTCGTCGTAACAGGAACAATAATTCTGTACGAAAAAGAAACAATGGATAATGATTTAATGTCCTCACAAAGTGCAACAGAATCTTTTAACTTACCCATTTCCAGAAACGTCAAACCGCATTTTTGGATCTACAACTTTGACGGATGCATCAGTCGTAATGTGGAAAACTTTTTCCTTCTTGTCAATGCCATCTTTCCCTGAAAAAAATCTATTATAGTGATCCTCGTCAAAAAATCAAAGCATGAGATTGTTTATCGGTATATTACCACCCAGCCTAAGATCATTGACAGCTAGTTGAAGCTCTATCTTTCCAACATCCTGAGCTGTATTTAGCGAACGAATCTTACATACAACTTGGCCGCATATTACATTGGTCACAGAACAGTTAAGATAAGTAATATCGATATTCTCTGAATTCAACATATTATAGAACTGCGACTGAGTATTTCTATCATCTTCCAATTGAGTTGAATTTATCAGGATCGTATGTGAATTTATATCTGTTTTCAGGACAGCAGACAGATTATTATGAGAAGTCGTACTATGACTCTTTGAATGGCTTACAATTGTATACAAATTCGAATTATTCTTACATTTTGCTTTAAAGAATGATTCGACGACAAGGCGCGGCTTTATAACAGATACACCAATCACTTGACATTCGTAGAATCGACCCGAGACAGAAACCTATTATAGCAATATGAAAACCAGTGAAAACGTCTTCGGGAAAAGAAAAGATCACATGATGAGTTTGTGGATAACTCACTCGTGGCTCGTCGACTATTGATAAAAACTCCAAGTCGTCAAATTTATAAGGAATCTCAATTATTAGAAATGCCTCCGAAATCGGTGTCACGCCAAATCGAGAGATTCGATAAGTATGTTGAAAAGTGAAATTTTTAGGTCTTTCGTTGTTCTCGAAGAAGTAACTTTTGTCATAAGCCATTCTGGAATTAAAAAGGTAGCATGAATTCTAGCATCCTAGTAAATGTTCGAAAATTTATAACGCTGGATCAACCGAAGATAACATCGCACCCGCTCAGAGATACCGAAACGTTCGCTTTCAGATGAAGTGGAATGGTAACCGCCGAAACTCCACTATTTACACTGGAGGTTTTGATATGCAAAGAAAAATGTAGCGTCGTCCCATCGGCTGAACCGTTGTTTATGTTCTTCATGTCGAGATCGAGGCTAATTGATTTCTATAGAATATATAGTCTATAAGTGTCATTTTAAGTAAAAATTTGGAGTATTTTCCACTTTCACTTTCCAAAGGATCAACGTTTATAAGTCTCAAGAGTATTCCCACATCTACCATATTAAATAGTTTATCTACTCTAACTCTGCTCCTTCTGTGACTTATAAAGAGTTCATCTTTTAGGTACTTGCTAGTCTGATAATATTATCTCACCATTGTGGTTTCTAATGGATTACCAACGTTGCATATTACTCGGAAAGTTCCTGTATCTTCTTCTTCCTGACACGTGGGCCAAAGACTTTTTAAATATACTCCCCGAGGCATATCGAACGTGACTGTCGTCATATAAGCCGCCTCTCCACGATTTCCAATTTCCAATACAAGCTTCAGATAATCAGAACCAATGATCCAAGTAGAATCCCTATTTAAAATCTCATGTCAAGAATGTAAATCAATGTCCCTTCTGTGTTACACTAAAATTACCTTGTGTTTTGAAAATATTGGTTTGTAAATATAGAGGAATGACAAACATCGTCCATTCCGCAGCCAATATCAAATGGAATCTCCATTTCAGTAGTTACAGTTCGAGTGTTATATTCCGTCGGACATAAACTACCCATATATTGTGTTATATTTTGGGCACACACATCTGCGCTCGAAACTAAGACGAAATTGGAAAATATGTGTAAAATCAGAGAAATATATGACTACATGTACTGTACGTATCGGAAAAGCTCACTGTAAAAAAATTTATGATATCCATCGATTTTAATGGCATCCACGCGATTAGTGATGTTTTTCTACAAAAAAAAAATAGGTACTGCTTCATACATTTATTGATGATACTTTCTAATTGTATATATTCTAAAAATACTACCTGTAATATAATATGTGTAAATTTGCACGTTCCAGATCTCTCATGTACGAAATACAAAGTTTCAGCAGATGCAGATTGTACACGATTGTAGTCTTTATCCAATATTAAATTAATCTTAGCATCTGCAAAGCATTTCACGAATAAATAATTAGTTATTCTTTCGAAAGTAACGACTTCATAAAAAATGTTAACTTACCCCACATGGAGCCTTTAATTTCTTCATATGAATAGGCTAAGCATGCTTTCAATACAAAACTCGTTGAATTCCGTAGCAATATTTTCGGATCAGTCGAAAGTGTCATACTTGTTTTCACTGCCGGTTTAGATCTTAAAACCACTACATGTTCCGAAGCATAAGCACCCACAGCTATGTCTGACATACTATTAAGAAATGTAACATTCGTAAATCATCATTATCTTTTTTGGATGATTTTTGGAAAGAAAATATATACCCGTTACCGTCGATGTCGACGGATTGTGAGAGGGAAAATCCAAATCGAAGAATATTTTTTCTGATCGCAGAAGCTGCGATTCTTTGCGACGGCTTGAGCAAATGAAGTTCTGCAAGCTTAGCGGCTCCATTGTACACGTAAATCACTCCAGAATCTTCCCAGGGTGCTCCGACTATGATATCTGCGTAAAAATCAGTCAATTTCTTTGGAATTTATTCTTTCACGAGAATTATTTAGAATGTTTACCGTCAAAACCGTCGCCATCGAGATCACCACATGTTAATGCATAGCCGTAAAGTGCATCGTCCACGTTTCCTTCCAAGAGCAGTATGTGACCTTCGAGAAAACCCTGTCGGAAGATAATAAACACCAGTAGGTAAATCGTTGGGCGAATTGACGCAAAAATTACGAAATTACATGAAAACTTGCATCTGTATTTCCCAAAAAAATGTAAACTCTGCCGTTATCGTTATTCCAATGTGGTGCGCCGACAATCAGATCATCCAAACCATCATTGTTTATGTCTCCAGTTGCAAGACTCGCTCCAAAATACTCGCCAAATTCTTTGCCTTTGATTGTGAATATGATGGACAGTGATTCCGGACCGGACTCCAATATTGCTACCTGTTGTATCGGCATAGAAAGGCAAAGTTCTGCGTTACGCTTAGACCATGATTTTACAGACCGCGAGGTTTGTAATAGACGCGTTGCCTGCAATCGGGGGAAAATGCGACTAAGCAAAATTAATAAAAACAATTATGTGCCCAATATCGTACAGCGTGGCACATGGTGAGAGAAATGTTAGACCAATCAGTGACCGCGACAGCTGTGCAGAATTCGTATTAATGCCAGTGCGGAACCTCTGTTTTCGAAAGCGTAATATGAAGTTTGGTCCCCCTGAATTCCGCGTAGGTCAATGCTTGATCGATTGATCACACCTCAACTTTGGCCGAGACAGACTATTCCCAGTGGCCAGAACGGCCTACCTGAGGGTTGGTACTTCAGGTTCGTTCAAACTGGAAAAAGAAGAAAAAGAAGAAAATTGATCATACCTGTCCTACGTATTCCCATCCTGGAGCCCCAACGGCCATCATTAACTGCTCTTCATTAAAATAATACCCTGAAGTCAAAGCGTAACCTGAAAGAAACACCGAAATTCCCATATGATGTTTATGAAAATCTGTAAATTATTTAGTAGAATGATGTAAACCGAATTGATCAAGAGTATCTCCGATCGGCAATTCTATGATTTTATGTTGGCCCATTTTATGGACGGTTCCATGTAACTCATGTTTCGGTGAGCCGATTATAGGTTGAATTAAAGGTGATGCCTGCACAAATATTTTTATAAATTGGGGTACTTTCAAAAAATCTTATCACCGGTCTTATCGGTTATCACTTGCCTGTAACGTGGGATAGTGCACAGAAAATCCGTTCAAGGGACTGTACCAAAATGGTGAGCTAAAATCTGAAATGCAAAAACAACCCCACCTCCAGAATTCAACCATAATATAATCTTATAATAAGATAACCAAACGAAGATTCTTACTGTAAGTTGAAAAGTTTTTGTCATCTATGTTCAAATAATCAGAATTCAATGCCCCTTGATAACAAACACCGTGCATGGTTTCAACAGATATTCCTGGCGACCTGTACAACCTAAGGATTGTTCTTGGTGCGCAGACCTATAGAATTGATTATTGAAAAATGTTGCATTTTAATTATTGTGTTGTTGCATTTATTTTTTCCATTAACTTATTACGGAAATGTATTTCTTCCGTTACTTACATTTTAATTTGTATTATTATTCAGTATTATTTTGCATTCAAAGTCAATTTTATGAACACTCACAGTCAATGAATTGGTAGGTTCGTGCAAAGACATAGCAGCGCCAAACCAACCATGTCCTTTTTCGATTAATGTGTGTTGTCCTACTTGGTCTATAAATGTGACCTCATCATCAGGATTTGTAACATTCATCGGCACGCACTTATGAGGCAAAGGACAACGATACGTAACTCCAGGTTCATTTGGTATTTTGTTGTTTCTGTGATCCGGGACAGTCGTGTAATTGGCTTTCGGTGCACCAACAAAAATCCTTTAAAGTATTAATAATATGGTAACAATAGTTTCAGATGCCCTTCGATAATTCAAAAATATATTCTATTCTAAAAAGTTGGTTGCTCGCGATATCTCGTCTCTTAAAAAGGCGGTAACTATTTGATTCATATTGTCATTAACTTACCATGATTTATAGACGGATAATCCATTTGGAGAAATGTGCTTTTGCGAAGAGAGGAGGACACTGTATCCGAAAAAAGAGCCGCTGCTTTGAGTTCGCTGATTACTTAAGTACGGGGCCTCGTAAATAATGACATTTTGCACTTCTAAGTTGTATGCAGTAGTCAAAAGAGGATGAAAAAGTAGCAATAAAGTGATCATCTTGTTGGAACACTCACAAAACTGGTGAATGCAAAGATATACTGTTTCCTCGAATGTAGATGCGTGTATGATTCAATATATGATTCACTCCCTTACTACAAGTATGGAGCAGTGGGCACAATTAAATGAGCATTTGTCATAGGGTGATGCCTCGATTTAGTCGTATTGTGATATTCGCGTACAGGAAGAACTGTGATAAGATAATTGTTCTACAATATATCAAGTATTCCAGGGCAAATCGACAGAGTCCAGACTCCCGTTTTGTACTTTTAACACTTATCGTTTAGTGCGGCATATAAAAATAAAATTGATTTGGTCACAATCAATAGAATTATAATCGCATTCAAGTGAATTGGCAATCGCCATAACTCCTGTATTTGCACTGCAGGTTTTGATATGCCCAGAAAAATTTAGCATAGTCCCATCGGCTGAACCGTTGCTTATGTCTTTCATGTCGAGATCGCGGCTAAATGATTTCTACAGAATATGTATTCTGTAAATATCATTTTAAATCAAGTTCGAAGTATTTCTCACTTTTTCATTTTCCAAAAGATCAATATTTGTAAATCTCAAGAGTCTTCCCACTCTTCACGTCTACCATAATAATTACCTTACCTACTCCAACTCTGCTCCGTATGTGACTTATAGAGAGTTCATCTTTTGGGTATTTCTTTGTCTGATAATATTATCTGACCATTATTGCTTCTAGTGGAGTACAAACTTCGCACGTACTTTTAATGTTCCGACCTAATGTTCCTCTTCCCGGCACGAAAGCAAAATACTTTTTAAATATATTTCCCTAGGAATATCGAACGTCACTGTCGTCAGATAATCCGGCTCCAAATGATTTCTCCCATGATTGATAATCTATAGAATCATTGATTACTAAAAAAATCATGGGGATGGTAAATTGAAAAAAAAATGTAGAATATGGGCTTTTTCCAATTTTCAAATCCTGGTATCGCTGCCAAACAACCGTATTCGGTAGTGAATATGAATAGATATTAGAGGAAGACTAACGAAATATCAATGGCAAATTAATCTTTAAATTATATATGATATTTATAGGTTTTATTGTTTTGAGCATTCTCAATTTCAATTTTCCAGTTACCACGTCCACCATTCTTGGATTTCAAGTTCTCACTGGCGATTTATTGGAAGTCGGATGCTACAGCAGTTGAGATCGATATAAGTTGAGTCTGACGGAACGTGCTAGTGACGTAAAATGAATACGACAGTTGGGACTAACGTGAGTCCGAAAAATGTAGTTTGCTACGGTGGCTCAAAAACTCTTCATAAATTTAGCGTACCAAACTTTAGTTGAATTGATGAAGCTGTTCTTGAAATATACAGGACTATTCTGAGAATAACAATTTTAAAAGAAAAAAGAATTTCACTATAGCAAAATTTTTTCTATGGGAAAAATAAAATTAAACATACAAGTTTCAGAACCCTAACGATTCGTCCTGGAATGCCTTACATAACCGTATTTGTAATTACACGGACATTAACGGTGAACTATTATGGAAAGATTATTCAGTGACACATAATGAAACAAAAAGATAACGCAGCATTCGGAAAACCAGAAAAAAATACGAAAAGATGTTCAGAATTACTTTAATTAATTTATTACATCCATTATCTTTGATGTTGCTGTGTGTATACAAAGTTATCGTCAATCTTAACTTTTAAAGTCCACATATATTTTCGGACCTTTTTGAATGCTCAGATCTTCATACCATATCCCCAATTTTATTAAAACTATAATAATATACATTGTCAGTGGTTCAGAATCTTCAAGATAACCTTTATCGCATGGTATCCATCACCTTTTTTTACTTTTACTTTGAGCCCGAAGTAATCGGAAATTTTCAGCAGTTTGTACTTAAAGGGTTAATGATGCGCTTCAATGAATGTACAAATATAAAGGCCTTTACCGTTTTATCTTTAAATTTGAAAATATTCGATTAATAATACACAGAACATTAAAAAAAATAGATTCATTATTTATCTACAAAAGCCTACGCTTACAAAAGAGTAATATAGTAAGCATGACTGTTGTTACAAATGTTGATCAATCATTCATGCAATTCATCATGATATTCATCATCGGCCCTGCAGTAGGGATTCATCGCCATTTCTTCGAGTCTATCGAACATTTTACGTTGCTCCCTCAGCGGCCTCTCGAAAAAGCCCATATCTCTCAGGACAAGAATCATAAGACCCAAAATCAGAAGTCCTAGTAACATTGAGCCTAGTATAATTAGGTAACCAATATCTTTCTCCGGACGATTATATTCTTTTAAGATCGTGTTAAAGATGCTATAAGAGAATTTTGCTGTCGATGTTCGTTGGAAAGTAGTCATCAATGAAAAAGGAATTCTGTATGAGAAAAGGAATATGCATAAAAATTATCTTTCATAATGTTTAAAAGAATCTTATTAATTACCCAGCGCCAGGAACATCTAACTGCATTTTTGGATCCAGAAACGCAGAAGCTTCAGTCGCAAAGTGGATAGTTATTTCCTTCTTGTTGGCTTGACCTTCGACCACAAAAAATGATATAAGTTTATTGATTACTATAATTAAAAAGACAAAAGCAGTGAATCCGGTCGTTGCTCAAAACCTCATATTTTAAGGAGCGAAGTGGTAGGAGAGCATTTCAGATATTCCTGGCCAACATCATAAGTCTTTGATGGAAAATTATGAAAAAACATTATTGTTAGCTATAACTTTCGTAAATTACGCGATGTCAGATTGACATTAAGAGGGCTAAAGAAAATTAGCACATTTAAAATTTGTAAATCGTAATAAAACAATAAACTTTTTCTCAGTATACTTTTACGATAGGATGCATCGTTATCGATTTCTCTGAGCCGAAAATATAAATGACCAACACTAAAGACCTTAATAGATATTCCGAAGAAATGATTGTACTCAAATATACCTAAAGCTAGAAACAAAATTTGATGGAGCCATTATTTGGATGACTGAACTCCGGTGGAATGCTTCATAAGGATTCATATGCGATCGTATGTTGTTTTATATGACGTTACATACGGCTGTGCATGTATGATAATATATAACGATGTTTAATATCGCGATAAACAATTATGTATGATCATATAAAAAACACAATTATAAATAATCATTTTTTCCCTGTATAGGAAGTTCCACTGTATTTTATTAGAGCTTTACCTGTCAATTTATAGATGTCGATAACTAGTGCAACTTGTAATTTTTCAGTTACACGGCCGGTGTCCAGAAATGGAATTGCACATGTAACTTGTTCGCATGTAATATTTGGCGACGAACAATTAAGATAAACAATGTCGAGATTTGCTAGTTCAAACAGCGTATACGACTGCGCCGGTATTTTGTTGTCACATTGCAATTGACTCGCTTCGGTTGTTGACGTATAAACAGTTGTTGTGGTCTCTAGGATGTCACTAGAGGTCCCTTGTTCTGAAAGTTCATGGCTCACCGTGCATTTGTGACTGCTACCCAGTATAATAATCTAAAATTCACGTAACACAATTTGCAGGTCTCTACCGTTCTAACGAGCGTTTTAAAAGTAATTAATGAATCTTTCTTCAACTCACTTGCGGTATTGCCAGAAACTTTAAGTCATCAAATTTATAAGGGACTGAGATGTTAAAAAATACCTCTGCAATTGGCGTCTCACCAAATAGCGAGATTTCATAATTATGTTGAAAAGCTAATTTGGAAGATTTTTCGTCGTATCCGAAATATGTGATCTTGTTGTTGACCTTTCTGAAATTTGAGAAGAAATGTGGATTCGACTCCAGCCGAAATTGTAACTGTAAAATCCAAGTTCGGACATATCTACATACCCGAATACCCGAATACTGTGAAACCTCGTACAGCTTAACTCATATGGAGACATGCAAGATGAACTGACCAGTGAATGAACAATTAAGCAGACAACACAACTCAGTATATGAACGATTTTATGCACATGGTCTCATGGATGGCGTTCATTCACGGTCGGTTTACCCTAAGCTAAGTGAAGAATCAATAAGGCACGCAAAACGTTCGAAAAAAAAAACGCAAAACGTTCTCTCTCGCTCTCTCCCTCTCCCTCGCTCTCTCCCTCTCCCTCGCCCTCTCCCTCTCCCTCTCCCTCTCTCTCTCTCTCGCTCGCTCTCTCCCTCTTTCTCTCTCTCTCTCTCTCTCGCGGACTTGTCCAATCAACACGCTAAGCCGTAAATTTACCGATGTAGACTAGGAGAAGGTAAGTTGTGCAAGGTTCCACTGTACCCGGTGCATTCCATACCACTTCAACCGGGGCTTGATGGATTGGACCCGCGATCTCAGTCAAAAAATCATTTAAAAATCACAAACGATCCAGCGTGCGGTTGTCTACGAGCTAGCGAAGTTCCATCACAATCGAACAGAAACGCATTTTGGCCCAAATATGCTTAAGCATTCACCCATAGTAGACTGACTTTTCCTTCCGATTCAATTTTTTTTTTAATACAAAATTTCTATAAAGAATATAGAAGGCAGTACCGATCCACTCAGCTCCAAGCTTAAATTTGTTTACGTAGGACACAGAATTTTTCTAAAAATTTTCAAATTTTTCATTTTTATCCATCAACATCTGCCTTTTAATAAATTGTAGATAATTCTAATCGTTTTAGAAAAATCCGAAAAAAACTAAATGCCTTCGAGAGTCAGAACAATCGTTTAAAAAATCGCGGGTCAAAGCCGAGAGGTCAAGGGTCAGGGTCTAGACACATTTGTATGGAATGCTTGCCCGTATTGCCTGGATATCATTATTCTCGCGCTTCAGATCGGAAGTAAATTCGGATATCCAGATAATTTCGGATTAACCAGATCCGTGAATTTGAAGATTCGGAGCCGCGAGATATTCGGTACACGCATAATCGGGTATCTGTTTAAGTCCGAGCCCTAGTACCAAACAGTTACCGTCCTCGCCGGAAATATATTCACCCGCTCGAAGCGATAGAAACATCCGTTTTCAATTGAAGAGAAGAAGCAACTTTCAGGAGTTCGTTTGTGCTCGGAGTTCGAATATCCACGGTAAAATCTAGCTCAGTCCCGTTTAATGAAACATTGCGTATTTTACTCATGTCGAGATCGAGGCTGATATTTTTCTATAAAATAAGGAATAATAAGTGTTTAATAAGCAAGTGCTTTGATCTTAATTTTGCAGGATCTGGGTTGTTCAGAGTCAAATCTTGTAAAAGCGACGTCCTACTAAACGCACCTGAATTGAATTCTTCAGTGGAGAACCCACATCACACGTCACGATCACCGCTGGATGATCTCTTATTTCATCACATGACCGCGGAAGTCCTTTCAAAGAAACACCCTCAGGAATATAAAACGTCGCGGTCGTCGAATAAGCCGGATATTCAGCGTTTCTAATCATGAGAACAAGGCTCAAATCGTTCGATCCAATTATATATGTAGATTCGTTGCTAAAAGTTCATAGGCAAAAGAAAATCAATATATTCACAGTGCATTGAACGATGAAAATAAATATAAAATATTAGAAGAAAGTAATAACTATTTGTCAAAACGTAGATAATGTGTGTGCGAATTGGTTGACAGAACAGTATTTCTACAGATGAAACTCTACACAAACTAGTTTCTACACAAGTAGTTTTACAGAAACCTATTTTTTAAGGAAAAAAACAAGCTTAAAATTTAATATTCACACCAAAATCCTACAAATATCTGAATATCTGGAAATATCTGGAAATTCGGACATATTGGTGTTTCAGAGTTGTGATTTCATCTGTTCTTTAAATATTTTGTATTATTATGTAATCTCTTTTGTTAGTAAACTTCATTCATCAGCAAATTGGGGTTAGCTCCCTGCTTTTTTCGCCTGTAGAATACAATAACAATTTCAGCTAGTGTAAAGTGGAACGAGTAATTTGCTTCCCCGCCAACAGGTAGATCCTGGTAATAATAAATGATAGAAAACGATTATAAAAAATTCTAACGTTCCGAATACGGACTTTGGTTCGTGAATTTGCGATGTACTATCATAAATGTACGATCCAAATCCTATATGTTTCGTCCATATCCTATAATATTATTATAAATAATATAATTTTTGTATTTAATTCAATAATAAGAATATACGATCGTACGTACATACCCATAATGTACTATTCCAAGCAAAAAAAAAAAAAAAGAAATCGACCGGATAATTACGTTTTTTTTCTGGTCACCCATCTTTGTAGTGACCGCGGCCCAAGCTGCTTAACTTTCATGATCTCTGATAGACTGCCTAACTATTCCATCCAAACTCGTTCTTGTAATATAATATACATCAATAATATATAAGTCGCTTCACGCACTTATGAGTAAGAACAGTAAATTGAGCAGTTTTTTTAGCATCTTTCTTACTAAATTATTTATGTTAATTTACTCTGTAAGAATACTTCACGTATACATTCCTTACCGAAAGTTTTATTTTATCCGTATTTGAGTACTTCGCAATACGAGAAAAATCTAATAAATAATCAAGCATATCAAGATACTAATAAGAGCATTGATTTCGGATAATAAGAGATCTAAGAATTTATTAAAAAATCAGTTTAAAAAAAATTATAAAATATTATAAATCCGTTAGTGTACCATACATCCCGATAATCTATCGTATTTAACCAATAGAAAACGAAAACTAAAGGAAACTAATAACAGCTATTCAATTTGTATAAATTGATCAAAGTCCGAATAGATAGAGATGGTAACATCTCTATCAATCTCTATAATATATTTTTACCAGGGGAAACCCTAGCAGATCGAACAACCGTGAAAACAACCGCGAAAACCCAAAAAAAACCGTGTTTCTAACCCGGTCGGAATGAGCCACAAAACCAACCGATAATTCTTGTCAATCCAACCGAAAAACCAACCGAGCTTTCAAAAGCTCGCAGCTTGTGAATAGGTTGGTCCACGGGTTGTTGAGACTCAAGTCCAACCAGAATACCAACCGGCGCAAGAAGCAGCGACCGGTTGGTCTCTGGGTTGTGCAAACTCAGGTCCAACCAGAATTCCAACCGTCGCAACCACCACCAACCACCGAATTGCAATTGTGACAAGTAGCATCGACTGGTTGGTCTCTGGGTTGTGCAAACCCAGGTCTAACCTGGTATTCTAGCAGTTCAAGCCACACTTAGAATTCACGGTCCTGAAATTCGTCGTGGCGTGATATTTTTTAATTATCATTGTCGAAATCACGGTCCTGCTGGGAGTGTTTCTATACCCTAACGTATGTTGTAGGCTAGGGTATAACCGACAATAAAAATGATCCACGTCGGTATATGGGCGTAAGGTGACTTACGATAGCCTGTACTTATACATGGAACGGCAAACAATCACTTGCGAGAAACTTTTTGGCTCATTCGCCATCTAGCGGTCTAACTTCGGGTGCACGTGCGTCGGCGATGGTGAAGAGGTGGACCCCCTTCCTTTTGTCACGCGGAAACCCGGCTTAGCTCCGCTAGATGGCGAATGACCCGAAACGTTTCTCGCAAGTGATTGTTCGTCGTTCCATGTATAAGTACAAGCTATCGTAAAACGCCGTTCGCCCATTTATCGACGTGGGTCGTTTTTACTGTTGTTTATACCGTAGCGTAGAATATACGCTAGGGTACAAGAAAATTCCCAGCAGGATCGTGATTTTACCCACGATTACTGAAAGAAATCATGGCACGATGAATTTCAGGACCGTGAATTCTAAGTGTGGCTTGAACTGCTAACAAATCCGGTTGGACCTGGGTTGTGCAAACCCAGGGACCAACCGGTAGCTGCTTTTTGCGCAGGTTTTCGGGTTGGCAAAACCTGGCACAATCCTGAGACCAACCGAGCGATGCTTCTTGCGACGGTTGGAATTCCGGTTGGACTTGTGTCTCAACAACCCGAGAACCAACCTATTCGCAAGCTGCGAGCTTTTGAAAGCACGGTTGGTTTTTCGGTTGGATTGACAAGAATTATCGGTTCGATTTGTGTCTCAATTCGACCGGGTTGGAAATACGGTTTTTTTTGGGTTGTTCGATCTGCTAGGGAAGAGCTCAGAAAAGGATCAATGCGAACTTATCTGGGTGGAAAACTTTAACTATTCTGAGAACCTTAACTTAGCTGAACTCCAAAAAGGAGGAAGATGAATATACCGAAATTTAGAAAAAAATAAAATTTACTTTCTTTTTCTTCCAAATTTGGATCATTTTCAGGGTCGCTGAACGATTGACGATTCTGCTGCGTTGGGTTGACGTGTTGAATTAACACTATAGAGAATTTTGCTATGTAAAATTACTTGTGTACAAGTTAGACTGTGCAAAGCCTGCATCCCGTAGAAACGATGTCTTATTGCCACTTGTTCATCGAAGCTGAAGCTCGAGGAATTTTGTTTCTTCAAAAAGGAAAATCAATACATATTTGACCAATTAACGAGTATATCTATACCTTAGGTCTTGAAATGCCAATGCTGCGCTTATATTGACTGGGCAAACACGGTTTCCACAACTGATATCAAATGTAAGCCTTTTGCGAGCTGATACATGTCGATTCATAACCATGCCCAAACCTTCAACAGTATCAAAAAGTCAAATTTGTTTGAAATAAGTAAACGACCCATACTGCAAACATCAAGAGATGCTGTAACGTTTCGAGACACGTACATTTACGTATCATACCGGCTAAATTGCCGAGGCGTTGCTAGACTCTGTTACTCGAGTTTCGCATTTTTTACTCTTTTTCACGAGGTTACTATGTTATATTTTTTTAAATGATAGTGTTTTCGAGCTGATGTCAGTGACATCACGTATACTTACAGGCGAATGTTTGTTCTGCAGCAATTTCGATATCATCCACGTTATTACTAACGATATTCTGCGAAAAACGAGCAATCCATCTCATATTAAACAGATTATATTCACAGACTATAATTATTTCATCATTACTACCTGCAAGTTAATAGTTTCATTGCAGCATCTATTTTGTATGCCTATCCGACATTGGTATGAACTTTTGGGTGCATCATTGTAAAGTTGTCCTACCGTGAATGTTACTATACCTAAAAAGCATTGGAAAAGTACAGATAAATCGTCGATTATTGATTCATATTTCAGCAACTTACTCCGCATCGAGTTTGATGACTGATTTCGGCACAACATTAACAATAAGCTCGTAGTATTAGGCAATAAAACAGAGGGATCTGTTGAGAGTGTGATATCGGGTGTAACGCACGGTTTTGATATCATGATTATTGCGCGTGCCGAAGCATACGCACCCACCGCCATGTCTCCGAAACTAGTTACAAATTCGAAATACGAGCATTATTATTTTCTTCTATATCTACATTTCATAATGTAATGAAGAACGTACCCGTCGCCGTTTACGTCAAGGATATTGGAGAGCGAAAATCCGAATGTACGCGCATTACGGTAAGCTTCAATTGTTTGTGATGGTATCATCGAATAAAGTTTTTGAAGCTCAGCACCACCGGTGTATACGTAAATCACCCCCAGTTTTTCCCACGGGGCAGAGACTACGAGATCTTTGCAGAAATACGAAAAATTAGTTACTGTAAATACATCAACACGTTTTTCATGTGAAAAAATGTTTATGCACACTTATTCAGCCAACAAGTGTCCTCGTATAATGTAAGTTTCTTTTAACTTACATCTTTCAACCTATAATATAATGAGTGCACGAAGCTTACTTATTAGTTTTCCAAGACTTTTACCGTCATATCCATCGTTATCTATATCGCCGGAGGTCATCGCATAGCCAAAGAGTGCATCGATCACTTTTCCTTCCAGCAACATGTTTGCTTTTGAAAATCGCTGTCGAAAGATACAAAATATGTGCAATATGTGTGAGAAATATGTATATCCAAAGGACAACATTTTTACGGTATGAAAACTTACTGCTTTACTGCCCATATATATGTAAACTCTGCCGTTGTCGTTCTTCCAGTGTGGGGCACCGACTACTAGATCATCCAGACCGTCGTTGTTCAGGTCTCCGGTTGCAAGACTCGCACCAAAAAACTCTCCATACTCGGTTCCATTGATCATTTGGAGAACCGACATCGCAGTCGAATTATCAATATAATTCCTTATTTGTACCTGTTAAATTACGATACATATATTCATTACATTTGGTAGCACGACTAAACGTCTCAGTAATGTTTTCGGCAACGTCAATATTTTTCGCGACAACAAATTTCGGTTGAAATATTCATTATATATTCGTGTTTAAATATCTTAACAACGTAATATTTCATCATATACTGAACTATTGTAAAGCCCCATATGCATTCAATATGGAAACAAAGATGCAAAGTAGAACCTTGCACATTGCTTCCTCATTCTATTTAGCTCTATACAAAGCTACCTCTATGAGGAAATATGTTTATTGATTTTGGCTTCCTCATAGAGGAAGCTTTGTATAGAGCGAAATATAACGAGGAAGCAATGTGCAAGGTTCTACTTTGCATCTTCGTTTTAAGTAATAGATCAACATGGCTGAGGATTATTTTGTTTACATATTGAATTTGGGCTTCATATCAAGGTTTTCAAAAGTTAACGCGATAAAGTTAATATTTCACATGATTCGAAATTCCATAAAACCATAATTATTTACGTTTCGTCACGAAATTATATATCTATAATGACTAAATATAATTTCGCTTACATACCAAATTTGGACTTGATATCATACATTTTACAAAAGTTAATGCGATAACGTTAGATTTTTGATAATCCGAAATCTCATAAGATCAACATTTTTTTCCGTTCATCACTAAATTATATATCTATCGTAGCTGCATATTAATTCGTTCACATATTTAATTCGTGATTGGTATCTCATGTTTTGCCGCAGATAATGCGATACAGTTAATTTTTTCAATTATTTAAAATTCCATGAAGCAAACATTTTTATATCGTTTGTCACTAAATTATATATTTATCATAGCTGAATATTATTCTGTTCATGTACCAAATTTCAGCTCGATAAATCAGAAAAGATTTTGGAAAAGTTAATGACATAACGTTAATTTTAAAAAAACTTCAAAACTCCATAAAATCTGAACCACTCGACCAATTTGAGCCAAATTCAATACCAAACAACATCAAGTGCAAATGCACTTACGAAGAACTATTTAGCATAATAAACTAATTTTTACAAAAATTAGAGCGAACACGCCCTTTATTTAATTTAAAAAGCTACAAAATCTAAGTTTTCGCATCCATTCCGTCAACATTTATAGTAATTAAAGAGGAGTGTAAACTGCGGCTCCTCACTGGCCACTTCAGAAATACGTACATCGAGGGAGCATAAAAAAAATTAAGAAGCTATTTCTTTGGTTCGCTGTCAGCATGCTGTCCCGTTTCCCGGGGACGAGCATTAGATCTGAGGAAGTGAGGAACCCGAGGGGTGCGCAGTTAGTCCTCACCTTCACGCGGAGTGGACGCCAAATGAAGGTTGGATTTTCCGACCAAATCGTCCACCTCGTCGAAGAAATCCACAACTTGAGACAGAGGATCACGGATGGCTGGAACCTTACCACCGTCGTTTCCGCTCTACCCAATTAGAGCAAGGGACCTCCACTATTTTAACCGCCAAAAATTTGAGGAAAAGATGAAGCATCCGTCGCTTGGTGGGAAATTCGTAAATGCCCCGGAGCAGCCCCTGGATTCACCAAGGATGCGGATCCAAGGACGCTATCATGCCACCGTGCGATCTATCTCTGGGCGTTCTGGAGTCGAGAGACGGCACCTATACCACTGAGGATGCCCACGAGATCGTCCGGAGAGCAGCGTTGGCCGGTTCCACGGTAGTTACCGCACCGCAGCTGTCGGAAAAATTCTTTGGACACCGGGCGAATTAATAATCCCATGCAAATGAAACCACAAATATTATCATGTGGTCAGAGGTCAACTCTAAAAACAACATTTGCAATTTCATTCGCTGTCGGGTGTGGAGAAGTTTACGACAATTTTCGTGGTACGAGTTGAGAGTCAGCGTAGCGAGGAGCAGCGAGGAATAGAATAGTAGGGCGGATGGTTCTCACGTGACAGCTAATAATTGGAGAAATTTCGCTAAGTGGGGCGATTCACGAATTTGGGAGCGATCGCTAAGACCTCAGTAGCTTTTCGTGACGAACAGTGATCGTCGGCGGACGTGCCCAGAGTTGTCGGTAACATCTCGGACGCCAGAAAGTTTCGAAAGTCCTTGAGGAAGTCAGTCAGCCTCCCCCGGAAAAGGAAGGATGTCGGAAAACTCAACAACCAAACCAGTGAGGGGGGTGAAGTAACCTTAGCCTGGATTGTTATAAAGTGTCGTCGATTTTACGTGAGTTTACATTCAGTTAGTCAGTCAGTAATTGGCAGGGTTTGAGCTGTCGTTTCGGAGATAATCCCTCGGGGAAATTTCTTGTATTTTGTATTGCTATCCTAAGCCAAATTCTGTCAGAGTCAGTCAGTTCAGTTCAATATTTAAAATGAGTAAGTTTTGCCCCTGGAAGAGAGAAAAGCTGTCGTAGAAAGGTTAGTATACGTTAGTCTAGTAAGTCAGTAATTTCCGTTTCATAAATTTTTTGAAATTCCTTGTTTTTCCGATTATCTCATGAATTACTTCTTGAATTACTGTTCGTGCACCCGAATTTCGTTGCCGGAAAATTTAGCCTAGTATAATTGAGTCAGTTGAGTTCGTGAGCTAATTATCAGATTTCTAATCGTTATTTAGCGCTTTCGTATCGGAAGACTGTTTCCGCGTGGGCAAAACGACTGTACAATTAAGATTCAGCCGGTTCTGTAGGTAAAGGAGAGCGATGTAGGAATTATTTAGAGTCGCCATTGGCTTGTCTCGCATTAGTAATAATAGTTTACAACTCCGCGAGCCACGAATAACCGACGTGGTCGGCGAGCTGTCGATCTGAGCTGGCGCTTATCATGCCGAACTAGTCTTCTTTTCGTATAATTTTGTGATCTTTTGTTAAATAAATTTATTGATCATTGTTATCCTGCGTTTAGTAGCTGTCATAGAAAAATGTATTAATCGTTTCGGGATCGAAAAATCCCACCCTCAGTGTTCGTAGCGTCATTTCGGTACTGAATTTTCTTACTTTTTTATTTCATAATTATTCCCGTTGTTATAATTTACCATATTCAATTACTCTTACAATCATTATTTTATATTCCACCATAATTACTGTCATATTAAATTCTTGTAAATTTTCTGGCCACCATAGTTCAAAATTATTTGTAAAAGACTCTGCTACTATTTATTAATAAATTGTTAATTAATTTTTCCTGTTAGAACTGAGTTGACTTTGTTTGTGCGTGTCGGCCCCGCCCCTCTACCGTTAAGAGTTGAGCTAGTCGATTATTAGCCGTCCCGTTTGTTTTGCTGCCGAATCAGCTAGTCGCCGAGTCAAATCGGCGTTATTATTGTTTTATTTAGGGTCGTCTTTTGGCGACTGGCGCCCATGGGAGGCAGCTGAGGAAACGCGAACGAAGGTGCTGGAGAATGTATTTTCTCGGTTACAACATACATACACACACACACATACATACGGACTTTTTTTCTCGATCACTTCTCTCGACGTTTTGGACCATTCTGAGTGTCCTGACATAAAAATGTCGGAAAATTTTTTTTTCATGAAAACAAAGCGTCCTCTATGAGGAAACTATTGTAAAGTCCCATATGGATTCAACATGGAAATGCAAGGAAATATATGAGAATGCATGGGAAAATAGGGGTTCCTATATAAGATCCCATGTGGGATGGCATGTACAGAAAATTCACGTACGAAGACTCACGTGGAATTCCATGTGGTGCGACATGGGAAGGAAGGTTCCGTACGGAATCCTACACGAAGACCATATGGAACAATTTGGGTGAAAGAAAACCTACGCGGGATTCCATGTCGGACGCCATGAAGAGAAGTTTTCCACATAGCATCCCACAAGGGAACACGTTTAGGTATTTATGTTTGACATTTCATATGTGGCAATCTACAAAACAAATTGTATGACACAATATTGATCACCGAATCCATTCAAATCCCATGTGGGGCAGTATAGGGAGAAATGTCCCCAATAGTGACCGACTAACCCGCGCAGAAAAAAGTAGTCCCGGATGGATTCCAGGATGGAATCTTGGCAGTCCAGGCGGGTATACCGGATGGACTCTCAGATCACTTCCGCTTTTAATCCGATCCGGAAGTCGGCGGACTCCATCCCGGACGGTGTGCGAATCTCGGCTGTCCAATGGCAAAATCCATCCTGGTGTCCATTATGGATTCTCGCCTGGACTGTCTCGCAGTCCATCCCGGACTCCATCCCGAATTCCATCTTGAACTCAATCCTGGACTCCATACTGGATTCCATCCTGGATGATTCTGGTTTCCACCAGGAAGTTGGCACCAGGACCAGATCGTATCCACCTTGGGCACCTTGGTGTCCAGACGATCTATTTTGCACCACTCTTACTACGTCAACGGAGGGTAGACCTCTCGTGTGTAGTCGAACTCAGGACAGCTTTCCAGTCTTATATACGCTCGGGCTTCAAGTCACTTGCGAGAAACGATGCGTCCGTTTGCCATCTAGTGGCATCATGCGAAACACGAATACACAATACTCCACTAGATGGCGAGCGGTCGAAGCGTTTCACGCAAGTGACGTGAAGCCTCAGCGTATATAAGACTGGAAAGCTGTCTTGAGTTCGACTACACACGAGGGGTCTACCCTCCATTGATGTAGTAAGAGTGGTCCAAAATGGATCGTCTGGACACCAAGATGCCCAAGGTGGACACGGTCTGGTTCTGGTGTCAACCTCCTGGTGGACACCAGGATCGTCCAGGATGGAATCCAGGATGGAGTTCAGGATGGAGTCCAGGATGGAATCCAGGATGGAATCCCGGATGGAGTCCAGGATGGAATCCAGGATGGAATCCCGGATGGAGTCCAGGATGGAATTCAGGATGTAGTCCGGGATGGAGTCTAAGTCAATCCAAGCAAGAATCCAAAATGGACACCAGAATGGTACCTGCCATCGGAGAGCCGAGATTCGCAGACCTTCCAGGATGGAGTTCGAGATGGACTGGGAGACAGTCCAGACGAGAATCCATAATGGACACCAGGATGGATTCTGGCATCGGACAGCCGAGATTCGCGGACCGTCCAGGATGGAGTTCGAGATGGACTGTGAAACAGTCCAGGCGAGAATACATAATGGACACCAGGATGGATTCTGCCATTGGACAGCCGAGATTCGCGGACCGTCCAGGATGGAGTCCAGAATGGAGTCCGCCGACTTCCGGATCGAGTTAAAAGCGGAAGTGGTCTGAGAGTCCATCCAGTATTCCCTGGACTGCCAAGATTCCATCCGGGTCTCCATCCTGAAATCCATCCTGGACTACTCTTTTCTGCGCGGGAAGGCAACCATATGAATAAGCATGGGCTGAAATTTCCCGTGCGAGAGAACCTACAAGTATGATTACATGGACACCTGTACGGATTCCTGTGTAACATCCCATATAAGGACCCAGTAAGAAATCGCATGGCGCTGGCACGTCACAGCGTAACGCTACCGTTGCGTTACGCTGTGACGTGCTGTGTCACTATCGTACCGTTCCCGTGGCGTCAGATTTCTTACTGGGGTACTATACTTATTTGCAAAGAACTATGGCCTAACCATTATATTTATTCGAGAGAATTTTTTCGTTACCCTTAGAGTTCCGACACGACTGTTATTGAAACATAGTTTCGTGGTTGCAGTCATATACACGTAGAACAAAAATCGATTGTTAGCCTTGTGACTACTATCAGGTCCGGGATAGACTACAACATCACTAGTTACTTTGTGCAAGTTTTATATTAACTAGCAACAACACCCGCGCTTCGCGCGTGCTACGCTTTGGTGACTGCGTCTTTTTTTCAGCTAAAACAATCCTGAAGAATCAAAATATCTGTCTATAAAAAATAGGAGGTAGTTAGAATTACGCTACTTTCATGACATACTTTTGATATAATCATTACATATCCTTTTTAAGACCGCTCTACTAACCTCCATCAATATCAGATACTATAAGAAGGCAGATTTGTTAGACATCCCCTATGAAACCACTAATATCAGCTACCCCCCTGCAAAAATAAAGTATACAAAAGATATGGCATAGACATATATAAGAAACATAGGCAAACGAAAAATATATCTGAGATATATGCAAAATACAGTCAAAATGAGTTTCTGATATATAAACTGCTGAAAAGTTCTACATGTCAGATATATTTTTGGACATATTTCTTTTCTATGGTGGACTTTTTGCGTTATTATTAACGAAGTAACTTTTCGTGTTTTTTTCCGAATTTGATTGATACGATAATATACAAAATAGTCTAAACCATTGAGAAAAATAATTATTTTCAAAAACTATATTCATCATCACCAAGAACAGCGTCGCTTTAGTTTTTTTATTGATTCCTTCCGTATGCCTTCTTCAGGCGTTTTACGTTGCCCCAACGTTTTACGTTGCCCCTCTCCCCTTTTCACTGTTCCTTCATACACTGAGAGAAAACTTGAAATCCTGACAACCTCGCGCGGTGGTTGGCAAATATTACTTTGGCTCAAAGAAATAGAGGTTGACACAAGTACCTATTCGTCGAAGCAATACAATGCATTTTTTGAGAGAACTACCCCATGTAATTGAACGTCAATATAATAATGTTTCGGCTGAACATTGATACTGTTGAGCGAATGGCACCCCTCACGGGGTTAAGGCAACAATTTTTCGGTACTTCTGGCTTTCGGTTTAACTGGCTTCTACGAAATATAGGTTGACTCAACCTCACGTCCGTTTCTGTGTGGAAGTTGTTTCTGAAGATACGATTACTGATTTTTACAGTCATCCCGGTGGCCACCTATTTAACTACTGACAGCCAGAGACAGCCAGGTAGTGGCTCATCTATCTCAGCACTGACCCTCAGATCAGTCAGACTGTCATCCACCCAAATACTAACGAACTAATTTGCGCAAACAACGAAACAAGCAACTTCATCATCGTACCGATATTTAAATAGACAAAAAAAAGTTGTAGAATCACATGATCTGAATGGCCGAGTGAGCTAGGGCGCAGCGCAACAATACCATCCGGAGGGTTCCAGATTCGACTCCCATCAATGTAAAAAAAAATAAAATATGTTTTTCAGCGATAAATATGTACCCAGATAGAAATGTTACGGCAGATTGACGACACGATGGCGGCATAAAACGACACGCGTGTCGACAAAAATGCGCCATGTACTGCAACATTAAGCTGCATTATTAACGGCACGGCGTCCTGATGCCGGTAATGTGCCTGCAAAGTTCCGACACGCGTTCGCGTCATTTGGCGGTGCACAGCGTGGCGGAATTTTGCAGGCAAGGTGGCGGCATTCGTGCCGTTAAGCACGCCGTGTCGTTAATAATGCAGCTTAATGCTGCAGTACATGGCGCATTTTTGTCGACACGCCGTGCGGCACGTTTTTCTATCTGGGTACCATCATGAGGAGGAAGTCGCAATATCTAATAAAAATGCAGGATTACTCGATTGAATAATCGAGTAATCCTGCTAAGAAGAAGCTTTAATCTCACCAAATACGAAATTGAACTTCCCTCAGCATATTCGGCGTTGCCAAATCTCTTCGATTGAGATTGAAAATTTCACAAACGTAATTAGTTGAACACTGTTTTTGACTGTATTACAGCGGTTATAGACGTTTTTAAAAAATTTTAATGTAAGAATTCAGTCTATCATTTGAAATCATTACTTTTAATGCATCTTCTCTATTAGCATATAAAATTCACCGATAAAGTGCGAACTAACTACGACTGCCATTTGAGACCGTATTAAAAAAGGCATATTTCAATTTGGAATATTTTTATTTATAAACGGTCAAATCCTTTCTAATTTTTTGAGATCGTTCAGAATGTTTCAATCTACAATATATATTAATTTTATAATTTAATCTTCTACATCGATATACGCAGATGCCTCCTTAACAATACCTTCAATCGCCATGAGCGCAACCCTTATGAAACTGTAAAGCAGCGATGAATAGATGGCGTTCACCATTAAACTCTGTGACAGGAAAATTTATTTACGTCACCTCGACGTCGGAACCGCGAACTGACTCCTCGACAAACCGCGCTTTTATTTTAAGTCGCGCGAATTCGACAATTTTACACGACGCTCACCGCGAGCCGTTAGCGCATTGATACATCTACGCGCCTAATCGACGCACTCGAACGCGTAAGAAGACGCTGGCTGCGATAGCGCGCCGCGTCGAAATAGGCCGGTCTATTGACCAATTAGGGCGAAGGGACGCGTCCAAGTCCCTTAACGTAACGTACGACGCTGCGCTATCGAGCGACGATCGAAAATCACTTGCTCGCCGACGTCTGTAACGAGCAGTCATCGTAATTATCCTCGAGGAGTCTCGCTTTACCTTGTCAACCTTATTGTGAATTTATTGAATTTATTGTGTTCGTCGATTATTGTTCGTCGACATTCTAATAGACGATTGTATTCGTCAAACAATATTTATTGGAATTGTGAACCACTCGACCATTAAAGGAAGGTGGAAAGACATTCGACAGTCGAGAGGGCTTACGGAGATCGTCAAATAAACGCAGCAACTGTAAGTTAAAATTGTCAATTGTATTTCTTTATTTCGCTGTCCCTTGCAATCTTTCCCTTGGGTCTCCAGCGGAACCCCATGCGAACCGCAGCTGGCCGTAATAATTCGTCAAAAGTATCGTTGTTAATTACGTTAAATTAACTGGCGCTCAACAAAACGTATATTTCTTATTTAGTTGTCAAATCAGAGCCCCGGCAGCCCTTGACCCAGGCCGCGCCGGGTGGAATATCGTCGGGAATTGTTTAACACGAGGGTATTCTTTCTCATTTGGCGCCCAACGTGGGGCAACGTTGGAAATAAAAATTGTAAAATTATTAAATCAACGGGAAAAATAGCCAAAGTGTCCAGAAAAATTGTTAGTGTTAAAAATTTTGTATTACAGTGTCAAAAATTTATCAGTATCAAAAAATTTTATCAAAGTGTCAAAATGTTATCGAAGAGTAAAAAAAAAAATTATTTCATTGTCAAAAGCGTTTAATTTTTCGTGAAAGTGTTCGGAAAATCAGCGTAATAATTCGAGCTGCTACGAATTTTGTAATGGCCGAATACGGAGAGTCGTCGAGGCGAGCGTATTAGGCCAGAGAACAAAAGCGCGTGGCGACACCGAGTCTTTCGGTCGAGCCTGAGTGAGCGCAAGAAGTAAACATAAACAAACGCGCGGCGAGATAACGTACGCGACGCTAAGCCTCTCGTCCTCTGCTCACCGTATTCGACTTAGAACGCACGAAATATTATTTGAAAACTCCTTGCTTTATCCTATGCTTCGCTTGAAATATTTATACTGGGTGTACTAATTTATTTTGTATCGAATTGTGCTAACTATTTAATTATTTATTGCATTTATGTCATTCTGGATTTATTGTCGAATAATTGTGTGTTAGTTATAAAACGAAAATTGGCCCAATTTATCAAGAAGTATTTATTAAATAATTGTCAAAATTAGTTTTGAAATAATTATTAAAAGTCACTTATTACTGTCAATATTTATTTATTTATTGGAAATTGTGTATTTATTGTTGTCAACATTTATTTATTAATTGAAAATCGTTATTTAATTGTTAACGAAAATTATTATTGACTAATTCATAAAATTTAGTCGATGGAATTATTTAATAAAGTTGAATAAAAACAGAGAATTGAAATTGTTTCAAATATTTCCCAAAAGATATTGGCAAGACGATTAGTCAAATTACACCCTGATAGAGAATTGATGAACAATCTGTCGAAAAGGCATTGACAGAATTATGATGTTGGAAATTGAACTATGCTATAAACAAAAAATTAGAAAACATGGATATTAGAGTATCGCGCGTAGGGACCCTCGAGGATAAATTAGATCAGATATTGAACCATTTGGGTAAATTATCGAAAAGAAATGTAGAAACCCAAGTACGACTCAACTCGACAGTAGAGGGAGTAGCACTTGGTGGCGCGACGATATCGCTCGAAGCGTCTAAGAATCGGTCCCAGTGTGGCCAAAGAGCTAATTTGAGAAAGTCGAATACGCGGCTGTTGGCTCAGAGGGCTCAGCAGTCGCCCCGAGAAAGATTATCGAATCCCTCGGAAGTATTCGCACCAGATAGTCAGTCATCGTGTGAGGATGCACAATGGCTGCCCCGAGAAAGATTATTGAATCCCTCGGGAAGTTTGAGCAAGTCGAATATGCGGCTGTTGGCTCAGAGGGCTCAGCAGTCGCACCGAGAAAGATTATTGAATCCCTCGGAAGTATTCGCACCAGATAGTCAGTCATCGTGTGAGGATGCACAATGGCTGCCCCGAGAAAGATTATTGAATCCCTCGGGAAGTTTGAGCAAGTCGAATATGCGGCTGTTGGCTCAGAGGGCTCAGCAGTCGCACCGAGAAAGATTATTGAATCCCTCGGAAGTATTCGCAACAGATAGTCAGTCGTCGTGTGAAGATGCACGATTGCTGCCTCGAGAAAGATTATCGAATCCCTCGAGTAAGTTTGTCCCGTATCGCCAAGAGTGCGATCGAGACGTCAGAAATTTTGAAGTGTCAAACGCAGAAAATAGATTAGGTTTTGAAACATCAGTAAAGAATCGACCGGATTTGTCGAACGGTCGGGAACAAAATTCTATAAACGCGAACTTAGCGCTGTCAAGTCGACAAATTGATGAAACACCAACTAATTTCATCAAAATTACGGTGACGCAAACAACATCTGAAGGCGAAATAATCACCGAAGAAAAATACGTACCCGAAGAAATATATCGGCAAACGTTATACGAACAAAACGAGTTACCTGGAAATGACTATTTATACCCGAGCTATCGACAAAGACGCGAAAAACATAGAGTAAAATCCAGAAAAGGTATTCTAGCGTGGTCAAGTAGTGAGTCTAGTGACAGTGACGATGACCTACAACGATTCGACAAACGCAGTAATTCGCGGAAAAACAAAGACCGTAATTTGACAAATAATCCTCATAATAACTATTCGATTCGTAACTACTCACAACAGCGCGAAAATCGTTCAATAACACCAGGACAAAAGGTATCGTGGCAAGGTCGTAAATCGAACGACAGTGACGATAACAAACGATATTTCGACGAACGTATTAATTCACAGAACGAAACGAACAGTTATTCGGGAAATCGGTACACTGAAAACAGAACAAATTTATTCGCGTATAATTACGATCGCGATCGCGACGCCGTGACGTCACAGACATATTTGTTAAATAATTGTCAACCTTTCGTCAATCAAAGCTTCGAACATAACAACGCGTATCTTGACGAAGATGATAGAACATCGACAATCACATCTGAGGATCAATCGGATCTAGATCCTAGCGTAATATTCTGTTATAATTGTGGTGAAATGGGGCACGCTTCAAGCTCTTGTACTGTCGAACGACAGGTTGTATGCTACATTTGTGAAAGCAAAGGCCACGTAAACGCAGATTGTCCAACGCGTTCGGGATTTGACGAAAACGAACTGAACGTTAACAACCAAACAGAAACGGAATATGAGTCAGACTCTTATTACACAGACAGTTCCGTATTAGATCTATTAACGAAAGAGGAAACTGACTCCTCCGAAATTTCTGACAAAATAGCTGAATCGTCAATTGGTACGAAAACATCTGACAACGACTTAGACTTAACTGCATCGACTGTATCAGACGAACCTATTCAGGAATCTCCAACTTTGTCAATAACGATAACACATCAACGTAATGGTACCATAATTGACGATCTACCAGACAATACGTCGATCACCGAAAACCCAAAAGACTGGAAACTAATCGGGATGCCACAACACCTCGTGCATCGGTTGACACAGTCGCGTCTCTCTTACGTAGATATTGCTCATAAAGAGCTGGGGAAGGTCACGATAACACCAGTCGAAATTTTGGTTCATGGTAAAAAACTCGACAAAGTTCTAGAAAACGGAGATAGTGCTCGTGAAGATCCGACTAGATTCGCGGAAACACCGATTACATTGCACGTTTCTGATACAAAATCACATCTCGTAATTGACAGCGGGGGCGGAAAATCGCACTTAAAAAGAAACATCTTTGAACGTGCGAGAAACTTCCGAATCCCTTGGTACACGCAGTTATCGCTAAAGTCCACGACTGCGGTTCGTAAGAACAGCCGAACGTATCGATTTTAAATTCGTTAAAACTTTAGCTTAAGTACCAAATCGCGGTAATATTCATGTAGTTCTTTTGAAATACATGTAGAAAACAAACAAAACTTGGCATAGAAACGGTTTTGTTAGAAAAACCGCGACAGAACTCAGTAAAATAATTAAGGGAATAAATCACTAAAAGTTCCGTTACTAACGTCTTTCCAATGCCAATCACATATGACAAACATTTCGACTTTAAATCAGCGCAGAGGTACATTATCCAATTAAGAGTTGAGTAATAAAGCTGTAGGATATTCTGCAAGGTTAGGCCACCGATATTTGGGCCCTGCCATCGTAAAATGCATAATTGGGCCAATGATCGTCGAATTAGTTTATAAGAGCGAAACGATTGTCGGGAAATATTGTGTAACGTATTCCAAATTCTTCGTCGAATTTACGTGTAAGTTGACTTCTCATACAGATTTCGATAACATCAACGTGGAAGCCAAACCAATGAGCAACCATCGACGAAATCGACACCATGACCAGCGAGAACCGTCAACAGGACGAACGGCGTTTGACAGCTCTGCTTGGAGTAAAACTCAGCATCAAAGCCAAATGGGAGGCTTTATATGACCAAATTAATTCTGAAACGGAGAGCACGTCTACTCCAACATTACCAATTGATTCAACTGATCAACTGTCAGTTGAAGCTTTGTCGATAACTGGTTCGGAAGTTCCTTCAGAAGCCTTTGACGAATGTCCTTCGTCCAGCACCATGGATGCTTTTGCATCTCTCATCAAGTCACAGGATGAAGTGAGCACGCTAAGTTCTGAAGCATTATTATTGCTGAAAGAAATTCGCTCTCTTCCTCCACCAAAGCTGAAATTGACAAAAGTCACGAGGACATCAGCCGCCGAACTCCGCGCTGAAAACCTAAAGCGCAATCGAATACCTTCAGAACAACATGTGCTGAAGAAATCGACTACATTGGGAAGAGAATTGAGGAGCACCGACAATCCAAGCGCCTTAACTGCCCCGTCGGTTATGGTGAAGCCACTACCATTGGCCCAGGCACCCTGTTTCGACGACATCGTCAAAGATCTCCGCGTCCGGAACTCGTCAATTCCAAAGGCGAAGAGCAACCCGTCTATCTGGTTGATTGTTGGATTATCAGCCAGAGTCTGCTGAAAGATCTCGTCAACAAGCGGGCTCAACATCTCGTAGCTCGCATGGAGTCCACTAAAGTCACTCGTGGAATCCAAACTTTCGTCAGCACCGTCGGCAAGCAACATGTCGTGGGATGTGTTAATCGTCGATCACGTGAGCACGACTTCAAGAACTGTGGTTTACCATACCGCCCCGGATTTTGTCAAATTTGCGGCGCAGATGGTTTTGACACCGCCGATTGTGTACATCAGCACGGAATAGAGCACGAGTACGTTCTGGGAAGATGTCCAGGATGTGCAAAGGATATCAACCTCTACTGTCCAGAATGCCCCAATTGTAACATTCGCTACGGGGACATCGCTGATTGGCTAAGACTGAATTACGCTACCTGGCCGGCCTCACTAATTCCAAAGGATCACCGATATCTTGTCAACGAGGGCCAGGAAGTCTTGAAAAGAAAGTTCAAAGCCAATTTTGACGATCCATCCGACTATCCCAATCGTGCACGAACGTTCTTCATCAGAGAGAATGCGCTCAATGCAGCGCCAACATTCGCCAACCCGGCAGCGGAATCGGCAATCGCTTTGTCAGAAGTAAAAAGACAAAATGCGATTGACGCTTTGACTTCACTACGTGTCAAAAAGTCCTTGGACGAAATCATGCGGGAGAGACCTGAGATGCAGGACGGAGAAGAGGCCCACGTCACCGTACCTACAAAGTACAAGAAGTGATCGACGACTCATCGACCGACTGATCAACCGCTTCGACGATCTCAACTCGCCAACTAACGTTATTGCCAACGACTAATCTAGTAGTTCCTATTACCAATTAAAACACACTACTTTAAATGGAAATAATCAACGAACTGCCTCGAGAGTTTTGTTTTGTTTTAGCTTGTCAAATGTTCAATTCAAGGGCAAGAAATTTTCGCCTGAATCAAGCTATTTTCGGCAATTTCGTCTTTCCCAAAACATTTTGTCAATCAAGCTCCTTATCTTGCTATAAATCCGACATATTTTGGTCGTCGAGAATTCTGTTTTGTTTACGAGCTTGTATTGTTTTCCCTTATAAATTTCGTCGCTATAAAAGACGACTATTCTTATTATACTCTTAAGTGCTGCGCATATCAATATCAAATGTATTAGACTCCGTTGCGTCGTGAATATATCTTTTATATTTGAAATTGTCATCCGTGCGTCACCTGTTTCGTTCCATCCTACTACCCTTCCCATAACTAATTGCAAGGGCCAGCGAAGTATACCATCGACATATGTCGGTGAGAAGAATTACAGGTGACCAGCCAGATCAACGGACAGTTCCCTCGACAACCGCGAAATTCGTGTTCCCGACGTCAAGGTCCGAAGGAGGGGAGTGTGACAGGAAAATTTATTTACGTCACCTCGACGTCGGAACCGCGAACTGACTCCTCGACAAACCGCGCTTTTATTTTAAGTCGCGCGAATTCGACAATTTTACACGACGCTCACCGCGAGCCGTTAGCGCAT
>OZ019980.1:13321086-13443586 GCA_963970395.1 Ephialtes manifestator
TCGTTTTGTCTACTTGAAAAATATAATTCCCGCTCTCTCTCGTGTGTGTTGCACGTTTTATAGTGAGTCTGTGCGAGTGGTGAGAGCCGAGGCGTGCGGTACCTCACAAAGGTCATTGCGGCCTATTGATAAAGTCATGGAAGAATTATTTTCTTTCTTCTTTAAATTTGCTAAATAAAAATAAAGAATATCTTTTATTATTTTGGAACTCCCGCGAAAAGATTGACTAATTGTTGTTTCATTTTCTGCACGAGAAAAGCTATAAGAATCCCGCCATTCTACATTTCTTGATGGCTGCGGCTACTCCGGCAAAGCAGCTTGGCCATTTACATCTTGAGTTTTCCCTGGCGCGAGAGCGCCTGGCGCCCTGGGTAAAAATAAAGGGGAAGACTCACAGGCTTTGGCTTTGTAATGTTTGGCGTTTTGGGGAAATTTACACTACAGTATAAGTTTTGACATTTGTCATGAACAATAAATTTCAATGCTTGAACTTGGTCCCGATCCTAGTGTGTCTGACGAGACCGGCGACCAATCAGACTACGAATAAATCGCTAACAATAAATTTCACATTTGTCATGTATGAATTTTTTAATATAGGCGAAGCATGCTCCGCCTATATTACAACCAAATGTTTAATTTCTTCAAGAATTAACAGATTCAATTGTCTAAAATATATTTGCGGTAACCAAAATATTTGTTATACCAACTAAAAATTCGTTTGAAGGATTTAGTTCATTCACACTTTTTTTTCTCAATGCAGTCGTCGAGTACATTAAGCCTACCTGTCCTGTAAAGTTCCATTGCGGAGCTCCACCAGCCACCATCAAATTCAACCGATCAAAATAATATCCGGAAGATATAGCATAACCTGCAACAAAGAACTATCGAAATTATTCGTCTTTCACGGATCCAACTAATAGATCTGGATTCTCGGTGCTCACGACCGATGGCGGGCTGGCAGCGGCCGAGTCAAGTGATCTCAAAGGAGGCTCGTCTCCCTGTTGGCATATGTATTTACATGTTATTTAAGCTTTTTCATTCAAATCTACACAACGTTTCTGATATTATCGCAAATATACGCATTCGCAAGTGAAGATGTAAACAATAGAAATATTATTGAAGGAAAAGAAATGTTGAAATCTGGTGTGATTGTGGCAGTTGGCAGTACAAAGTCGACGAAAGTTTAAAAGCAGATCTGCGGACTCGTTCTACAAACCAGTGCCATGTCATTGTTTTCCACACGATAGAAGGCTTCCTCAAAATTGAAAACCAAAAAGTCGAGATTGACAAAATGTACTTTTCGTATTCCAGATAGACACATGCCGGCACCGTGCCGTCATGTACGTCCGCATATGCCGGCGCCGTGAAGCCATACCGTGCTGACACGCCGGGCCTGCAAAATTGTCACCGTGACAGCACGCTGTGACGGTACGGCCTGCCATATCGAAAAATTTTGATCGCACGGCATGACTACATGTTGACGGCAGGGTGACGACACGACTTGCCATATCAAAAAATTTTGAACGCACGGCGTGACTGCACGGTGAAGGCATGACATGCCGTTTTAGTTTTATTAATTCTTTGAGATCCGAAATTGCGAGTTGAAGAAAAAAGACAGACTGCCAGCGTTTCTTTTCGCCAAAGGAATAAAAAAATTTACCATCTAGCGAGATTATACGAAACACTGATGCACGATCTGGCGCATTAGCGTATCGCACAATCCCGCTAGATGACAAATGGCTAAGGCGTTTCTCGTAAGCGATTTGCAGCCAAAGAGTTTGTAAAACTGCGAAGATATTTAGGATTCACCATACCGTCACCGTGCAGTTACGCCGTGCGCTCAAAATTTTTCGATCAGGCACCCCGTGCCTTCATCATGCCGTCATATGTGGACGTACATGATAGCACGGTGACGGCACGGTGCCGGCATGCCGAAAAGAAAAGCACGTTTGTCTATCTGAGTATAAAGCCAAGTTATCTGAATGTTGCATTTGGCATCGATCCATCCATCGTTCATCATCCGAACAATAAAAAAAAATCAAATTAAACCACAATCTTCTATATCGCGCACTGTTTATCGTAGTGATGAGCCTCCTGCCAAGGGTTGCGATTTCCATCATTAGTTGACGTATCGCCTTGTGAGCAGCATGAATAGATTGAGGAAAGGCCAAGGGCTTCTAATACAAACCGAATAAAGAGTAGAAATCTCGCTCAATGTTCTCCTGTGGCTTGATGTAGTTTTGCGTTCCCATTTTGTAAAGGGTACCTGTCACCTCGTGACTCGGCGATCCAATCATAGGGGATGCTGACGACGAGTGTCTCTTTATTTCAACATAATGCATTATAATCAGAAGTGGCATTTGAAACATTACTTATTTAATGACTAATAAACTGACCTGCCATCGGGGATAGTGCACAGCGAAACCGATGGAGGGATTAGCATAATAATCTGAGGTGAAATCTGCGATGCAAATAAATATTTAATCGTGAATTCCATTTAAAAAATTCTGATCTCATATTGAAATAACGCTCATCTTACCATACGTCTCAATATCATGATAGTTGACAGACAAATTTCCGGACGCCGCTTGTCCACGATAACAAACACCATGCATTGTTTGTGTCACGATCTCGTCAGTGTTGGTTTCATTATGCATAATTAAATTTGTTCTTGGTGCACACACCTGAAAATATATTTACTATTATCTCTATATTATAAAAAGATTTCGCCGCCGCCGTGTCAAGAATCGAGGAACTTAGAATAATTTGAGCTAAGAGCGGTCACCCATCCAAGTACTGACTCTAGGGCTCGGGTAGAGGGGGGGTTTCCCAGAGATAGAGGTGGGGTTCCCGAGGGATAGAGGAGGGGTTCCCATGGGATAGAGGAGGGGTTCCCGGGTGATAGAAGTGGGGTTCCCATGGGATAGAGAAGGGGTTCCCGTGGGATAGAGGAAGGGTTTCCCTGGGATAGAGGAGGGTTTCCCGTGGGATAGAGGAGGGGCTCCCAAGGGATAGTGGAAGGGTTCCCGAGAGATAGTGGAGGGGTTCGCGAAGGATAGAGGAATTTCAGATGAATAGTATCATGTTTGTTTGGTGTGAACGCCGAGAATTATTATTATCTTGACATACACATTTTCAATCCGAATCGCGCCATTTCGAATCACAAGTTACGATATGAAAAAAACGCAGTGTTCGTCACCATGCTCGTGCATAAACACCAGGCTTCCCCCCCCCCCCCCCCCGACTCGGTCGACGTGCGCGCGCACGCAAGCATACAAGACACGCGTAGTTGCCTCCGAGGCACGCGACAAGACGCACGATCAACCCAACGGGGTTGACGATATGGGACTCTGTCCCCTACTAGCGCACGCACATCCAACCCGACGGGGTTGACGATATGGGACCGTGTCCCCTACCGAAAACCAACGCGTACAGTCACACACACACACACACACACACACACATTTTACGATGATGCGATCGCTTGTAAAATCGTTTTATAAATTCACAGACCACGTGGGTTTTTATGCTGGAACGGCTTTTCCCACACGAGCCAATAAACAAATCATTGTTTGAGGCTCAATCACGGATTGATTCATTTATTCAACCTCATCCTTTCCTGAAAAAGTTTATTACCCAGATAGAAATATGGTGACACGAAGACGGCACGGTGGCGACACGGCAGGGCACGACGTGTCGCTACCGTGCAGTTATGTGTGACCGAATGTAACGACACGGTGACGGTACAACGTGCTAAAACCGGCACTGTGTCAGCACCGTTCCAGCACATCGTGCAGTCTCTTTATACTGCACGCCGTGCTGGTACGGTGCTGGCACAGTGCTGGATTCAGCACGCTGTGCCGACACCGTGTCGCTACATTCGGTCGCACGTAACTCATTTCTGACGGCACGCAGTCCCGACCGGCACTGCACGTTTTTCTTGCTGGGTATATACGAAACTACGGGGGAACTTCGCATTGAAGGACCTTCCGACTATACAAATTGGTGTCAGAAGTGGGATTCGAACCCACGCCCTCAAAGAGGACCAGAATAATAAAAAAAAAAAAAAAAAAAAAAAAACCATACGAAAAAGTGCGCGATATCACTTCAAAGACACTCGACGACCACTCGCCTCGGCCCCGGAGATCCGTCATACCCAGCTCGCCACCAGCAGAGACAATCATCATTATCAATCGATAAGTATTTTATTATTCATGATTTCATAAACAATTTATTTATTCATAAACGATTTACTTTACTCAATTCGATACATTATAATTCGAGATTCCATATACATAACTGATTCAAAATGAGGTTCGTTACTAGATATTCGTCATAATATATTTCTCGCGCAATATTTTCTTTCTCTCGCTCACGGACAAACACGGCAAAGTAATAGAGCGACACAAAGCGAGTCCACTAGGCGTTGTTTACATTACGCGAAGCGCGGTGGTTCCAAACAACTCACACCTCGCCGCCACGATAAGTAGACGAGCGAGTCCGTGCACGCTCGCAGCGATGTCGTGCGCTCGACAAAGGAGAGCAATCGCGATTGGTGGGACGGGCCGAGTCCTCAGTCTCGTTTCGACAGCCGATGCTTACGCACATAATATCAGCTCGTAGTGCCGGAAGTGTGAGATATTTTTCGTGAATTATTTTTAACGCGAATAAAGTCAAGATGAGTAGTGAGCGTATAAAATACATTAATCAAAAACGTACAACGTTAAAGACGCAAATGACGAAACTCGAAAAAATCGCGGAAGAAGAGGATTTGGAACCCGTGAACGTGAAAATGCGCGTCGATCGTTTGCGCGAACAATTTCAGGCGTACGAAGAGTTCCACGATGAACTCGCACTGTTAATCGATCCTGAGAGTGAACAACTCAGCGAATTAGATGAACTACAAAACAGATTTTACGCGGTCGCGGCGAAAATCGAAACAAGTGTATTGTCGGTGACGTCGCTGCCGGGCAACGCGCAAAATACGACGTCACTTCCAATTGACGGTACGCGTCGTCTCAAATTGCCGGTAGCTGATCTTCCGAAGTTCAACGGTGAACTCGATAAATGGTTGTCGTTCAAGAGATTCGCGAGACGACATTACAAGTCTTCAAAAATTCATTTACTTGAAAAACTGCCTCGAGGGCGACGCGCTGAACAAAATCCTCATATACAACGTGAGTGAGGAGAATTACAAATTCGCGTGGAAACTAGTGCTTGACTCGTATGATAAAACCCGAATTTTGATTACGAAACATCTAGACGCGATTCTCGAACTCCAGGTTCAGACCAAAGCGACCCACAAGGGGTTAACGCGACTCGTGGACGATATGCGCCAACATACGAACATGCTCGCGACCATGAACGTGCGGCCAGACGAACATCTACTCGTACGAATATTAGAACGCGCGTTGCCATACAACATTCGCGCAAAATGGGAAGAAACTCTCAGTCTCGATATTTCACCGACGCTTAATCAATTGTACCAGTTCGTTTCGGAAACCGCATTTCGTCTGTTTACAATCGAACAAGATTCGTCGCGCACGAAGCAAGAAACAACGAAAAAACGGTCGTTCTTCGGGAAAGATCAAAGCAGTGTGAAGGCGCGAAGGGGAAAAGACGGCGCGCGCGCGCTGATGACCGACACGTCCTCTAACTGTCTTGTGTGCAAAAGGGAAAGCCATCCCGTGTATCGGTGTCGCGAATTTCAGAATATGTCGGTACCACAACGATGGGATTTCGTGACAAAATCAAATTTGTGCAAAAATTGCTTACGCTCACATCGCGACAAATGCAAGCCATCGCATTGCAAAAATTGTTCGAAATTTCACAACACGCTGTTGCATAACGAGAAATCGACCGCGAATTCCAATCAAACTCCGGCAAAGACGAATACCGCAAACGATTCGAGGTCAAAAACAAATTCGGCATGACTAGACGTAGTCGCGCACAGCTTTACGTCGCGAATCTCTCAATCGCGATTAATGATGAGCGCACAAGTCCGCATTAAAGATACAAACGGGCAGTTCATAAAGGGTCGCGCCTTATTAGATACGTGCGCAACGGCACATTTCATAACGGAAGATTTCGCCAAGAAACTGAAATTATCAGTACGCGCATGTTCGCTTACGGTGGGAATGATGGATAACACAAACACGATTTCAAGAGGTGCAGTCGAGTGTACGTTCTACTCGATTCATAACAACTTTCACAAAACCCTCTCGTTCCTTGTTATTCCAAAAATCGCCGACAAAGTGCCGAACGAAATCTTCCCTCGTGAACGGGTGAACATTCCGAACAACATAAAACTCGCGGACCCGCAATTTCATTTGCCGGAAAAAATCGACTTCTTCCTCGGATCCGGCGTCACGTTATCGCATACTATCGATCGGACAATGTAATCTCTCTCGCGACAATTGTGAGCTCTTTTTACAAAAAACTCAGCTCGGCTGGGCAGTCGCCGGCGGACTAACAGATGCGCCAAATAACAAGCGCATATCGTGTCAATTAACCGAGCTGAAAGACCAAATCGCAAAGTTTTGGTTATTGGACGATGCAAACGTTAATCAAATCAAACTATCGGAGAATTCGGACTGTGAAATACATTTCACACAAAACGTCAAACGCGAATCATCGGGACGATACCCGGTTCGTCTACCGTTTCGAAACAAGGACCATGACCTTGGCGACTCTCGAGTGACGGCTCTACGACGATTCGGGGGGCTGCAAAGGCGCTTGAATGCCGATCCGACTCTCAAGCAAGAATATCATCGCGTCATGACCGAATACATCGATCTGGGTCATATGACGCGGATCGACGACGAAACACAGCCCGGCTATTACCTCCCGCACCACGCGGTGATAAAAACGACAAGCGCAACCACCAAGACTCGAGTAGTCTTCGATGCTTCAGCAAAAACAAGTAAGGGAATTTCGTTAAATGACGCTCTAATGGTCGGTCCGGCAATTCAACTTAAATTATTCGAGCACCTCATACGATTTCGCGGTAACAAATACGTAATCACCGCCGATATCGCGAAAATGTACCGTCAGATTTGGATCCACCCCGCAGATCGCCGTTATCAACGCGTATTCTGGATTCATAACAATAAAACGCAAGCATTCGAATTGAACACGGTAACGTTCGGCGTGTCATCAGCGCCGTTTCTCGCGATACGGACAATACAAGAACTCGCGAATGACGAATGCGCAGAGTTTCCAGTCGGAGCTGGAGCTTTGAAGCGCGACCTATACGTCGACGATTTGCTTTCGGGGGGAGATACTCTAGAAGAAATCGTACAAATTCGAGATGAGGTTATCGAGATTTTGAAACGCGGCGGTTTTGACATTCGCCAGTGGGCGTCGAATCATTCACGCGCATTGAACAATTTATCCGAAAAAATTAGGAATCTCGAATTTTTGACAGACGAAAATCCGATACATAAAACGTTGGGCATCTCGTGGAACGCGTGTCGCGACGAATTGCTCTATACCGTCAAACGTATACCGCCCGCCGAAAGGATAACCAAGCGCTACATTTTGTCAGAAATTGCAAAAATATTTGATCCCCTCGGTTTACTCGGTCCAGTCATTCTCGTCTCAAAGGTTCTTATGCAAGACTGCTGGAAAGCAAAAACTTCTTGGGACGAATCAGTACCGAGCGTGTTACATTCTGCGTGGCAGTCATTCGCGGAGCAGCTCTCGTTGATTGACAATCTCAAAATCGATCGTTACATCTCAATAAAAAATTCCGTCGACATTCAGATTCACGGATTTTGCGACGCGAGTAAGACAGGTTACGGGGCTAGCCTATATGTACGATCTCGTAACGAAAAAGACGAAATTCACGTTCAATTACTGTGCTCGAAGGGGCGAGTCGCTCCGCTCAAAGAACAGACAATTCCGCGTCTCGAACTTTGCGGCGCATTGATACTCACGCGTTTATATCGAGAAATTTGCGACGTACTCCCGTTTCGCGCCTTTAAAACGATATTTTGGTCTGACTCGACGATCGTTCTGCAATGGCTGAAAAAACATCCAAGCGTACTTAAGGTATTCGAAGCCCATCGGGTCGCGGAGATACAAGAAAACAGCAAAAATATTGAATGGCGACATGTTCGATCCGAACAAAACCCCGCGGACGCGTTATCAAGAGGTCAACTTCCTCAAAATTTTCTGAATAACGATTCCTGGTTTCAAGGTCCCTCGTGGTTGGCCAAACACGAATCGACGTGGCCTCAGTCCGTCGAAAAACCACCAGACGATCTTCCCGGCATTAAAAAATTATTTTGCATGACCGCGCAAATACAGTCAGACGAAATATTCGAAAGATTCTCGTCATATACACGATTAATTCGCGTCGTCGCGTATTGTTTGCGGTTTTTGAGCGCAAAAAAATGTACAGGCGATTTAACGACAACCGAAATCAATGAAGCCGAGCAACGCGTTATTCGTCTCGTACAAAAATCGCGTTTTCAAACCGAAATCAATCAACTTTCGACCAAGGGAAACGTAAAGTCCGCAAAACTTGGATCTCTCAATCCGATAATTGACGAAAGGGATTTACTCCGCGTCGGCGGTCGTATCAATCGCGCGAATGTACAAGAAGATCAGAAAAACCCGATCCTTCTTCCTTCCCGTCATCACGTAACAGATCTTTTGATTCGATATACACACGAAAAATTCTATCATACGGGAGTTCAATCGACTCTCTATAACATTCGTCAAAGGTTCTGGATGCTCGATGGTCGGAATCAAGTCCGAAAAATCGTGCGCCGCTGCACACGATGTATACGTTTTCGACCAGTAGCAATCGCGTATAAGATGGCAGATTTTCCGAAATCGCGAGATAACAACGCACCCGCATTCTATCATACGGGTGTAGATTATTTCGGCCCCATGTTCGTCAAAGAAAAAAAATACCGAAACCGCGGTAGCGTCAAAGTATACGGTTGCGTGTTCATTTGCATGTCGACGAAGGCCATCCACATCGAAATCGCAAGCGATTTGTCAACAGACGCATTTTTGGCAACGTTGCGACGCTTCGTGAGTCGTCGCGGAGTTCCTGGCCATATCTACTCCGATAACGGCACCAACTTCGTCGGCGCGAATAGTCAATTGCGCGAATTTTACGTCTTAAGGGAATCCGACGAATTCCGAACGAGATTATACGAATTCACTTCGGAAAAACGAATCGAGTGGCATTTCAATCCACCCCTTTCACCGCACTTCGGAGGCCTCTGGGAGGCAGCGGTGAAATCATGCAAACATCACCTCAAACGAGTCATGCGCAATCATTTGTTCACGTATGAAGAACTAAACACGTTAGCGATAGAAATCGAAGCAATCTTAAATTCGCGGCCTTTGTGCCCTATCTCCACCGATCCGAACGATCCGATAGCATTAACACCAGCGCATTTTCTCATCGGTAAACCCCTCACGATGCTGCCGGAAAATGATTGTGCTCCTGTTGCAGATAATCGCTTGTCATCATGGCAACTCATCACCAAAATGCGCCAAGAATTCTGGCAGCTCGAATATTTAAGCGAATTACAAAAGCGTCAGAAATGGACAAATCCAAGCGTCAACATCGCGCTAGACACGATCGTCTTACTAATCGACAAGAACCAAGCATGCATGCAGTGGCGACTGGGACGAGTGGTCGAGACTCATCCGGGGGACGATGGCGTGGTCCGAGTGGTCACGGTCAAGACAACGCAAGGAACATACAAGAGAAACACAACTTCGTTATGCGCATTACCAACAAACCATTAAAACATTGATTAATTTTTTGGTTTTTCTTCTCTATTTTCTATTTTTTCGATCTCATGTTCAGCTTTAAGTAGACCAAAAAAAAGAGATAATTTTGTTCATTCTTTTTTTTGTGATTAAGTCCTTTAAGATCATTACGTATAACTTCATTATGAATTTCATATCTTGTATTCTGATATTTGTTGCCAACCGAATAGCACATTATTTAGATTATAAGCTTATATTTTTGTAAGCTATTTAAGTTCGATATATATGACAAAAAACTATGTATCTTCTCGAATTATCTTGTTCGTTGACACTGCCAACGCGGGGAGGATGTTTGGTGTGAACGCCGAGAATTATTATTATCTTGACATACACATTTTCAATCCGAATCGTGCCATTTCGAATCACAAGTTACGATATGAAAAAAACGCGGTGTTCGTCACCATGCTCGTGCATAAACACCAGGCTCCCCCCCCCCCCCCCCCCCGACTCGGTCGACGTGCGCGCGCACACAAGCATACAAGACACGAGTAGTTGCCTCCGAGGCACGCGACAAGACGCACGATCTATCGCGTTGGGAACACGTTCCCGTTCTGCGACACATTCAACATTCATCCAACCCAACGGGGTTGACGATATGGGACTCTGTCCCCTAATAAACTATCCATCCAACCCAACGGGGTTGACGATATGGGACTCTGTCCCCTAATAAACTATCCATCCAACCCAACGGGGTTGACGATATGGGACTCTGTCCCCTACTAGCGTACACACATCCAACCCGACGGGGTTGACGATATGGGACCGTGTCCCCTACCGAAACCAACGCGTACAGTCACACACACACACACACACACACATTTTACGATGATGCGATCGCTTGTAAAATCGTTTTATAAATTCACAGACCACGTGGGTTTTTATGCTGGAACGGCTTTTCCCACACGCGACCCATTACCCTGCGGCGTCGGTAATGGGTCGCATCGGTTCAGGGAGAGTAACGCTTGAATGCGTTTTCACTGATTTTTCGGGACAGCTCGACGGATGGTCAGCATTCGATATAGAGAGCTTCGAAGAAGAGAGTATGGAACTTATATTTGTCGGCATTTATATTTTGTCGATGACAGACGTTAAAATATTTTCGTTTTTTTTTCTCAAATAGGCATTCGTATTGAAGAACTTCGTTTAGAGATCTCACTCAACTTTCGTCACCGAGTCTGCGATTAAATATCGATTTCAGAGCCGTAGTGTGCTAGAGACTTTGCGTAGGGAGAGTTTCGTCGTAAGAGAAGAGTGTTTTTCGGATACCTATATGTTACCCCTCTGTTAGATCTTCCCGAACAAACCTCTCTTTTCTCGCGAGCATAAAAAAAGATTTTACTTTTCATTACACAGAAAATCTTTCTCGGTATTCAAAGCATCTGACAACGTAATACACTTTCTATTGTCTGATACTCAATTATCTATTCAGCTTCTAAGATTGCAGGTTTTATATATCAATCTTTAAAAAATTGTTTTTCTTTATTGCGCCCCCCCCCCCTCCCGTCCACCACCTCGGGCCCTCAGCCCCACCCACGTGGTGGTACCCTTAAAATCACGTAAGTGAAGGTTTTTAAAGGTCAACCATAATTGGAAGTACGTTGTCTTCCCGTCCTTATTTCAATGGACTATGTACGGGAGCCAGTTCCTGGCACGCCAAGTTTTTTTTTAGGCAGTTTTACTTGGCTAATATATGGGATTTGGCTTAATATTTTTGCAAGGGATTTTTTTTGTGAGCAACTTTTTTTTAAAATATTTTTTGTATGCTTTTTTTCACTTGAGGTACAATTTTTGTTTTGAGGAAACATTTTTGGTTGTATTTGATGTCTTTTTGAAAGTTAGAACGTCGTAAAAAAATAAAGCATGGAATAAAGCATCAGGCATAAATAATTGTAATTCTTATTAGATCATTAGGCGGGGCTCCACCGAGGCTTCATCCGCGGGCCCCTCTCGCGCCTGCGTGCTCAACTATATGCCTTTTTTAACAAAAAAAATATTGGAGAGATGGGGAGGGGATCAAAAGCGCGAACATAGAGGAACAGCATACAGATAATATACGATTATTCGTCATAATAGATCTCAAGAATCTTACAAACACATATTCCGACGAACAACATACAAGTATTCATCAGAATATGGTTTTTTAAACATTTTTTAGCATTACCTGGACGAATTACACTCAGTTATTCGTCCGGATATATTTCTCAACGATTTTTAAGATTATCCTAACGGACAAAATACTATTAGTCGCCTAGATAAGAAAAATCGATGAAACTTTTCATAAAAACAATCTTTAAAATAAAAGGAAAAAATGCGTCCATTAAGAGTGAAAAAAAGTGAATTCGACCGATAAATAATAGTCCTATTCTAAAAAGTTGGTGGCTCGAGATATTCGTACTGTGATTGGTCGGCGGTGTCGACAGACAGTCGTACTGGGATCGGGATCATGCATTCATTTTTTTTGTTTATGTCATATATCAAAACTGATATAAAGACATTCGGGCTTTTTAGCGCCCGAGTCCCCTAACCCTAGTTCCATTAAAAAATGAGTGAATTTCAACAATATCCGGACGAATAACACCCAGTTATTCGGCCGGTTACCGGACGGGCAGATACTTCCTTGAAAGAACCAATTTTCTTGCCATCGGAGAAATACGAGATAACACTTATTATGAAACGTAGTATGTTGCGCGAAGAATAAATACGGAATTTTTCGGTCCACAATCGGAGACCGAGTCCCTTCCAGCAAAGCTAAGAAATTGGGCTGTGGTAATCTCATAGTGAACAGGTACCTCATAGCAAACAGAAAATTGTATTCTCTTCAACTTCTAATTTTCTGGAACAGGTATCTCACAGCGAACAAAAAGTTTGAAGCCGAAGCAAATACAATTTTCTTTTCGTTTTGATATACTTAAAATATCTCATAGCAAACAGGTACCTCATCGCGAGAAGAAAATTGTATTCGCCTCAGCTTCAAATTTTCTGTTCGCTATGAGATACATCTTATAGGCCTCAGGCGTAAGTCGCTCTAGCGGCCGCTGAGTGCACAACAAGATGATCAGCTGTTCTTAGTTCGTGCGCACATTGGTCCGATTTTCCAAGCTCCAAGGAAATATAGCGGACAGGGCGAAGCTTGGAAAATCGGACTAATGTGCGCCGAACTAAGAACAGCTGATCATCATGTTACGCACTCAGCGACCGCTAGAGCGAGATACGCCTGAGGCCTATAGCGAACATCCGACATCTGCCGTGATTCTGACCGTGATTACTAAAGAAAATCATGGCACGACGGATTTTAGGGCCGTGATATCGGCCATGATTAAAAGAAAAATCACGACAAGTAAAACCCAGAAACGTGAAATCTGCCGTGATTTTGCCAATTACCACGGCACTGAAAATTCCGTCGAGCCATGATTCAGGCAGGACAGCGAACAGCATGAAAATCAGTACAGCGAAGGAGATGAAGACAGCAGTAGACAGCACGCTGTCCAATATCAGGAATCTGATGGAGACAACAGCGAACGAAGTAGAACGAGCGACGGACAGAATAATGACAGATTTATTCTCAGTGACACAGAGAATGTAGATGCAGAAATTGATGAGATTGCTGAGCTTAGAAAGTAGGCCATAGAGTCACAGATTCCGTATCCACATTTGGACAAATTGTTGGAAATTCTAAAGAGAAGGGTTCTGCCTCATTTGCCAAAGTATTCAAAAACTTTGTTGAATACTGAGATTGCAAAGTACGACATTCAGGTACTCGAAGGAAACACAGATGAAAAGATTGGCGAATTTGTTTAAAATTATGAAATGTTAAACCAGAGATAATATTACGAGATATAAAAGTGTCGAAAAGTTGATTAATAAAGAAAATAAAAATATAATGCGCTATTCAATTTACTTCCTGCCTTGACAGTATCGGGTGAAAGCCTTATTTGAGCCTGATCACGGCCTGCAAAATTTCCCCGATTACGGCCTAAACAGTCTCCCGGATCATGGCTTTAACAGTCTTCCCGATCATGCCCTGAACACGACCGTGGTCATGGCCGTATCAACGACAACGTTATGTTTTGACAGCGGGCCCGGTCCGGTTGCCTGGTGAAGAACTACGGCCTTTCTAATAACGCCCTTGTTGCGGTAGTATCGAAATTTCTACTCGGGGAGAAGCCAATTCGAGTTTTAAGGAGGTTGCAGCGCTACAGCATTTTAAATATTCCAGTGTGAAAAAGAAATATTATGTTGAACAACACTTGTGTTCGGTGTATCCAAAAATGAAAATAGATTCACCTGATTCAGTTGCAAAGATATTCACAACCGTAGTTGGGCTTTTTAGTCACTCACGTTTAAAAAAAACGCACAGAAGTGTCTATTGCATTTGGTCTCCACATGCCTGTTTTAACATTTTATGGAAAATATTGGTGTAATAGGAATTAATCTATTTTTTTTTACAGCAGATCTCTTAAACAAAGTCAAATACATATTCTTGGTATAACAGAATACATGGATTTTATTATTTAGTATTTTTTTATGGTTTCAGATCATTTTGTGTTATCCGGATGTCCGTATCAATCAGGGGCTCTGAATTGAAGGGACTGAACAAGATGAAATTTGCAGCATTTCTTAATCTAGCTTTGAATAGTATGCCCATGAATTATAAGATATTTCCTATTTATTAATATAGGCATTTACCTTTAAAAAATGGCACTTTTTAGGTGGAAATTGTGTACCTTCCAAAATTTTTGCAATGAGCGGAAGGATTATGCTTAAATTTGCAGTGTACTCCTGGTTTACTGTAATGCAGATGTATCTTTTTTTAGTTTTTTTTTTTTAATATTAGATTGGTGATTACCTACCGCCATAAAATTTAGATATATGGTTTGAATAAATTTAACCCTAATGATAATATAAATACTTTTTTCTATGAAAAATCATTGCAAACTTTTGTATTATACACCATAAAATAATGTAGTCATTATTTCCTGTGTGTTTCTTTATTGTTTCATTTATTCAGTGTATTTGTACACTTTAATTACAATGAAAGTTGATAATCAATATATAATGAATCCCCCAAAAAAACACCTTCGGTGTATAAGAATCTGAGACAAGTACATTTACATCAACAGTTGTATCTATTCTTGCAAAAAGTCATGAAATAATCAATTACAAAAGTAAAAATATTAATATTAGTACCAATAAAGATTATGACATGATAACACAAATTGCATGAGTCCGTTTATAAAAATTACTTGCCCGGCCATAGGATCGGCTATTGGTGTTGGCAGTCGACGAAACGGTTAATCGTGTGTATTTAGTTAATTAATTCGCTAAGTAGAACCGCCGGACAAGTAATTTTTATAAACGGACTCATGCAATTTGTGTTATGATGTCATAATCTTTATTGGTACTAACATTAATATTTTTACTTTTGTAATTGATTATTTCATGACTTTTTGCAAGAATAGATACAACTGTTGATGTAAATGTACTTGTCTCAGATTCTTATACACCGAAGGTGTTTTTTTGGGGGATTTGTTTACTTTTTGCAGAAGGTCTCCTTGTCGATTTCATACTCGCTTTTCCATATTATCGTCAAATTGTAAATCACGAAGTACGAGTATACACTTTCGAGGCTTTACATTTTTAGTTGTCCATTCATGTCCCATTCCATTTATCCTAATTAATCTCTTGATTGACCGATTTTCATTCGACTTAAATCAATTTTGAATTTTCACCCGCCATATTGGATCCGTGACTTTGAATGTATACATTTTGAAGACAGATTCGTAATCAGCGACTTCGAAAACCCCCTCATAATAGTTTTTATAAGAATCAAGTTAATTATTGTATTTTGGTGTGCTATATTGGATACGCCATTTTTTATTTTTTTATTTTGCGACCCGATTCGTAATCAGCGTCCTCGAAAACCCCCAAGTACCAAATTTTGCGAAAATCGTTCGCGATAATCGATGTGCGAGAAGAGAGCTACATACAGTGAGAGAGAAAGAAAGGGGGAGCGTGACTGCCGTGAAGTTAGATGCACATCGTCGTCTGTTATAGCGACGGCCACTTGTAACATGGCGGCGTCCGCTAGTCCGCAAGTGGACGCCGCCATATTGTGTGCGATGACGACGACCACTGAACATCTATTTTGACGTGGTTAAAAAAAAAGAAACAAGAATATCTTTCATGCGCGGCTTCCTATAGATTTCATTTTGGTCGCAATCAACAGACCGTAAAAAAAACATAATTTACGTGTCCCTAAAAAACATATGTGTTTTCTACGTATTTAAAGAATACAAGAAAAGTTTTTGAGAGTGACCGAAAACAAGTTGCTTCGAGTATAAGAGTCTTGTCGCGTCTCGATATCTCGGTCGGTAAGGTCGGTCGTCGTCAGTATCTGGCGTAAATGTACTTGTCTCGAGACGCTACCGCGTCTCTTGATGGAGTATGACTGAACATAACCTATACATAAAAATCATAAAGCATATCCATGCACAACATATAACTTATTTTTAAAACTTAATGTTCAATATGTATATTCTGAAATTAACCCTGTTTCTTTGTTAGGTTTCACTGGCAGTCGTTAATGTATTAACTACTGCTCATGTTTTCATTTCTACATGTTTGGCTGTCAACAACCAATTTGTCGTATGTATTTCACTCAACTGCACTAACAATAGCATTTTTAGTAACACAAGTGTAGTCTTTTAACACAATAATAAGAATTCAACTGTCCAGGCGTACTCTTTCTTTAACAATAGACTTGACAAATTTGTTTTCACTTGTTATACACTTGACATTTTAGACCATTGATTTTTTTACCTAGCAGACCCGAGCGGCCGTCATTTTTCGGTTGCGTTACAGCCACTTACAAAAGTGACCGTCTATATAAGGTCTCGTTTTCATGATGCTATAAAAGCCAATTAGCTATGATGTGACGGGCGAAGAATTTAATGAGCAGAAGCAATTGAAATGTCAGTCGGAATTTTTGATGATTTTGAAATATTTAATTAGAAACTGAAATAAATTGTTACATATTTTTTAAATAAATTTTGTGGTTATGTTCACTCAGTTGCAGTGGTTCTTTTGGACTTTCGCAGTCTCGACATTTGCATGACAGTAAATGTTTGATGTGAAAAGTGGTAAAATAGGAATTGTATATGGGGCATTCCATCTCGATTCGACCTGGGTCTGACCCTCGACCTCCCCGATTTGGCTCGAAATTTGTTGTAGGATTGGTTAGACCCTGAAATGCACCAGACTTTATATTTTTATTTTTGGTATGCAATTTTTTTTTAAATATTTTTTTAAAGTGACATGGATCCCTGGGTTGTGCAAATCCAGGTCCAACCGGATTTACTAAATGTTCAAGCCACACTTAGAATTCACCCAGATCGAAATATGGCGACACGGGGACGGCACGGTAGCGACACGGCACGGCACGGCGTGTTGGTACCGTGCAGTTATGTGCAACAGAATGTAACGTCACGGTGACGGTACAACTGGCTAAAAACGGCACGGTATCACCACCGTTCCAGCACATCGTGCAGTCCCTCTATAGTGCATGCCGTGCTGCAACGGTGCAGGCACAGTGCCGGCTTCAGCACGCTGTGCCGACACAGTATCGTTACATTCGTTAGCACTTAACTCATTTCTGACGGCACGCAGTTTCAGCCGGCACTGCACGTTTTTCTTACTGGGCACGGTCCTGAAATTCGTCGTGCCATAATTTATTTCAGTAATCGTGGGCAAAATCACGATCCTGCTGGGAATTTTCTTGCACCCTAGCGTATGTTGTACGCAACGGTATAAACGATAGTAAAAACGACCCACGTCGATACATGGGCGAATGGTGTCTTATGATAGCTTGTACTTATACATGGAACGACGAACAATCACTTGCGAGAAACGTTTCGGGTTATTCGCCATCTAGCGGAGCTAAGCCGGAGTTTCGCGTGACAAAAGGGAGGGGGTCCACCTCTTTACCATCGCCATCGCGCATGCACCCGAAGTTAGCCCGCTAGATGGCGAACGAGCCAAAAAGTTTCTCGCAAGTGATTGTTTGCCGTTCCATGTATAAGTACAGGCCATCGTAAGACTCCTTACGCCCATATACCGACGTGGGTCGTTTTTATTGTCGTTTATACCCTAGCCGACAACATACGCTATGGCATAGAAAAATTCCCAGCAGGACCGTGATTTCGACAATGATAACTAAAAGAAATCACGCGAATTGCAAGTGTGGCTTTAACTGCTAGAATCACAGGTTGGACCTGGGTTTGCACAACCCAGAGACCAACGAGTCGGTGCTTCCTGCGACAATTGGAGTTCGGTGGTCGGTGGTGATTGCGACGGTTGGAATTCCAGTTGGACTTGGGTTTGCACAACTTAGGGACCAACCGGTCGCTGCTTCTTGCGCCGGTTGGTATTCTGGTTAGATTTGAGTCTCAACAACCCGTGGACCAACCTGTTCGCAAGCTGCGAGCTTTTGAAAGCTCGCTTGATTTTTCGGTTGAATTAACAAGAATTATCGGTTGGTTTTGTGGCTCATTCCGACCGGGTTGGAAATACGGTTTTTTTGGGTTTTCACGGTTGTTTGCACGGTTGTTCGATCTGCTAGGGCTAAGCTAAAGCGTGCATAAATTGCTCCGACTTCTCGATTGTAATGTTACCTTAAAAAAACTCGCGCAATGAATAATAAAGGATCGAAACATACATCTAGTAAGGGCGTGTGGTTTCCTGATGGGAATTGGTGCACAAGATGACGCTGGGGCTAATACGGAATGATAATACGTATCTAATTAGGACCTTGTACGGCTTCCTGACCAAAGTTGACCCGCGAGATGACGCTGGGATTAATACGGCATGGTAATGTATATGTAATCAGGGCCGCGTACCGCTTCCTGACCAAAGTATGCATACCAGATGGCGCTTGGGTATTACCAGGCACCTCTCTCCACACCAAATTAGATCTCTGTAAGGCATTTCACAGAAAGGCAAGCCTTAAGATTTCCCGATCGCGGCCTGATTAGTCCTCAGGCACCCGTAATAGAATTTCTACTTTGGTATCCGTTTATTTCCGACCGAAATAAACCGATACATATTGTGTTGTTGAAAAAAGCCAATTCGAGTTTTAATACGTCCTAATCCGCACGTGATGATACAATACATATCCGTTAATTTCTGTCAAAACCAGTCATTCTTCAAGGCAAGCCTATACGATTTTGGATACGTTCCAATCTGCATGTAATAATACAATATCTATCCTTTTATTCCCAACAAAAACTTTGGTCAGTCGAGAAAAGCCAATTTCAGTTCTAATACGTCCTAATGCGCACGTTATGATACAATATCTATCCGTCTATCAGCAATTGATCTATAGTCTGCGCTTAGTTCGAGCACTACGTATAGAAACGTATGCAAAATGAACATTTAAAAAAAATACGATATACAATTTGAACTGGAAGAACAGCATATAAAAAACTTTCAAAGCAGGGAAGCAAGAATGGATAGAAACAGATAAAATATGTTTAAGCATACGCGTATGACTGCGGATACGTAAATGGATACTATGATCGTGGTCGAAGTTGCAGATAGAGACGGATAAAAAGAATTCACTTCCGTTTCTATCCGAAAAACATGTTTTAATCCGCATTAAGGTAGTATGAGCGGAGTGACTAGTCAATAGAAAGTTCATATTTTCAATTCTGAGGAAAACGCGAAGTATCACACATACCGCTATATTAAAAATGAGTGATGCCCACTTGCCCACAAATATGATTCGACACATGAGGATTGCACACATCATATTGGACACAAATTATTGGACACACAAGTTGTAGGACACATCAAGATTGAACACAGAAATTATTGGACACATCGAGATTGGACACAAGACTTATTGGACACATGATTATTGAACACACAAAGATTGGACACAAATTATTGGAGACATCAAGATTGGACACACAAGATATTGGACACATCGAGATTGAACACACAAGATATTGGACACATCGAGATTGGACACACAAGTTATTGTACACACGAAGATTGGACACACGAAGATTGGACACAAAGATTGGACACACAAATTATTGGACACACGAAGATTGGACACAAAGAGAGGGTTCCATCTGGTCAGATACCAATTGTGCACGTTTCAATAGTGCACTACTAAGTTGTGCAGAACGATATTATGCACATTTTTTTGTTTTTGTGCACGACTACATTGTGCACAATTCTTTTTGTACACAAATACATTGTGCAGAATCTTTTATGTGCACATTTATGTTGTGCGCAATTTTTTTGTGTACAATTATATTTTATAAAAAAATTTAAAAAGAAGAAAATTCATATAGCTTTTTTATTTTTCCGAAACGGGACGTGAATGCTTTTTCGTATGGGTGCAAAGTTAGATTTTATCCTAAATTGGGATGTATAAAGTCGGTCTTCTTATTTTAGCACCTGGTTGGTGTGGGTGCAAAGTCGGATTTTATCCGAAAATGCGATATATAAAGTCGGTCTTCGTGTTTTAACATCTGGTTGGTGTGGGTGCAAAGTCGGATTTTATCCAAAATTGGGATGTACGTGTTAGCATCTGGTCGGCGTGAGTGCAAAGTCGGATTCGAGTTATAGAAGTTCGCGCTGAAACGTCCGTGCCGAAACGTCTCGAGCCCAAATGGCTCAGTGCCGAAACGGCCTAGAGCCGAAAAATTCGGCTTCGAAACGACAGCGCCTAATCGTACAGGGTTGGAATAATTTGTATCCAATCTTCGTGTGTCCAATAATTCGTGTCCAATCTTCATGTGTCCAATAATTTGTGTCCAATCTTCGTGTGTCTAATAATGTGTGTCCTATCTTCGTGTGTCCAATAATTTGTGTCCAGTTGTCGTGTGTCCAATAAATTGTGTCCAATCTTCGTGCGTCCAATATCTTGTGTGTCCAATAATTTGTGTCCAGTTGTCGTGTGTCCAATAAATTGTGTCCAATCTTCGTGTGTCCAATATCTTGTGTGTCCAATCTCGATGTGTCCAATATCTTGTGTGTCCAATCTGGATGTGTCCAATAAAGTATGTGTCCAATCTTGATGTCTCCAATAATTTGTGTCCAATCTTTGTGTGTCCAATAAGTCTTCTGTCCAATCTCGATGTGTTCAATAATTTGTGTGTCCAATCTCGATGTGTCCAATAACTTGTGTGTCCAATCTCGATATGTCCAATAACTTCTGTGTCCAATCTTGATGTGTCCAATATGATGTGTCCAAACCTCATGTGTCCAATCCTATTTGTGGGCAAGTGGGCCCTCCCGTCAATTTTCGTACTCTCGCTGAAAGCCTCTGGTGCGATATTTGCAACGTTCCTCTCTCGCTTCGAAATATAATGCATGAGGAGAAGTTTGGCTGGCAAGCAAGCTGGATGTGCTTTGTGCACAGTGCAACGGAAATCATACTGTCGAAACTAACAAAAGTCATGAAAACACTCGGTTGTACGACGTAAACTGCAAAGCTGCTATAGGTATGTATTTTTATTTTATTTCTGGCCACGGAATTTATTTTTATGTCCAGAGTTGTACCGAAAATTCTCATTTTGTGACAATATTTTGCAGCTATGATTGATGCGGGTATAGGAGAGGCCCAATTGAACACGCTCTTATCGGCTTTGAATATTCCAACTTTGCCAGGAACGATCGTGAAACGTTATGAGCGACACATCGGTGCCGCATTTGAAGAGGCTGCTGAAAATAGTTGCCGCGAAAGTGTAAAGCTTGAAAAAGCGATGACCTTTGAAAAACGGCTTGAAACCGAAAAACAAACTGAGTGAGTACGGCAGACAATTGCATAACTTTAAGTTAGATTTTTTAGCAGGCTTTCGTTTGAAAAGAGCCACATATTTTTTAACTTTATTACTCAACGAGATTTTTTTATTTGATGGAAAAGAAAAGTTTTCACCAAAGGCGATGCCTGTAAAAAAGTGACAAGGACATTTTTTTTCTCTACTGTTTCATCGAAATAAAAATATTGAAAATATTATTTTCACTGTTTTAGAGCGCCGATCGACCATGAAAAGAATTCCGAGGAACCAGTGGATATTGCTGCTTCGGTTGACGCTGGATGGCAGAAGCGAGGGACAGGTCGCGCCTACAACAGCCTCTCTGGTTGTTATTGTTTGTCATTTCTAAATATTATAGATCATATAATGTGAGCACTGAATATTAATTCATTTCTTCGATGTTTCAAGTCATCTGTCTCTGATTGGTCACCGTTCGAAGAAAATCCTGTCCTATGCCGTGCGAAGTAAGGCCTGCAGTTGGTGCGTTCGCAGGCACGATCAAAATGAACATGACTGTCGCAAGAATTTCGAGGGAAGCGCGATTTCGCAGTCTATGGAGACCGACATGGCTGTAGAAGTGATCGCTCATAATAAATTACTGAAAGAGGAAAACGTCAGGGTTGCGGTACTCATAGGAGACGATGACTCATCGACGATAGCGCCTGTGCGACGAAAATCGGCGACGAAAATCGAGAAATGGTCCGACCTCAACCACGCGTCGAAGGCTCTTAATAACGCCTTGTAAGGCTTACATCTGCCGACTAAAGTAATCGGGTACCTTTCGCGATGCTTTACATCTGCGATAAAACAAAATCAAGGCGACCCTATAGCCGTTGCAGGAGCCATACAAAAAATTACCTGCCACGCATTCGGCGAACGCGATAACTGCGGTGATTGGTGCGGATATAAGGTTTTGCGAGAAAACTATCAGCACAAAGGGCTTCCCAAAGGAGAGCCACTCACAGACCCTGCATTTCGCGATTCCCTAACAAGAATATTCTTGCGGTTCGGGCAGAACTCGCAAAAATTAGCGCCATGTGCTTCCAGCCAGGCCAATGAGTCTTTCAATCACACCGTAGCAAGCAAAGCTCCTAAGTCGAGGCTTTATGCTGAGTCCGAATCGCTAAATTTTCGAGTCGCCACATCCGTGTGTCAGAAGAATATTGGAGTAACGTACGTCGACGAGTTGAACAAAATACTGGAGCTATGCCCTGGTATGATAACAAAGCGCTTTCGAGAACTGAAAGAAAAGACACGGAAATCGAAAATTCAGAAATCGAAGACTGTTGGAATGAAGAGACGGAGGCTTTTTCACAAAAATCAACGATCGACGAAAGGAGCCGCGGCTGAACGGTGCGAAGGGACTACGTATGAAACTGAGAGCGGTTTGACTTGTGTCTCCGTACTCATAAATGAACCCTCTACTTCTGGTACGTATTATATTGACTACTTGAAATTGAATCACATTTTTAAAGACCCACATGAATAGTCAAATGAAAACATTTGTTATCTTTCAGATGGCAACTGGCAACTACAGACAAATTCAAACGATAACGATAACGCTCTGATTATCTTCGATTTCGAAACCACTGGACTCTCGAAGACTGCAGAAATTTGTCAAATCGCGGCGGCCTACGACCATGAAGCTTTCAACGCGTACAAAGTACCCTCGAAAGGCATGGCCACCAGAGCAGCATCGGTCACGGGGCTCCAAGTTTGTGGTGTCGAAATGTACTTGAATGACGCTCGAGTGGATACGACACCGCCGCGAATGGCGCTCCAACATTTCATCGACTATCTACGCAGTATCGAAACCGGTGTAATTCTAGTGGCTGACAATTGTTTTAGGTGACGGTTGCTCTTCATTGACAGTTATGAATTTATTCGCCAAATCTTATTGATGTCAAAACTTGAGTAATCATTTACAATTATTTCACAGGATGGTGATTATTCGACTATTCATCTGGATAATTGTTACTCGATCTGGAAGGTTGGGCAATAATTTTACCATCGTTTTTTCTGGTTTTACACGTTTTCGCATCAACATATTTTTCAACAGCTTTCATGGTTTGTATTAGATTTGATGCACCAATGATTCTTTGTACGATGAGAGAGATGGGTTGCTGGACCAATTTCGATCGATCGTGAAAGGGTATGCCGATACCTTGATTCTTTTTCGCGATCACCTTCCGGATCGAAAGAAAGAGAAGAAAAGTTATAGTCAAACGCTCTCGCGGAATCTATTTTGGGCTCCAATGCAGCGGAGGGTGCTCACAACGCCGTCAACGATGTATTAATGTTAAGTCAACTAGTTTCTGCCAGTGGAATAATCGAAGATAATATGAAATGTAACGCAAAGGCAACGAGATTTTATAGGAGGCGGAGATGGCCGTTGTGTAATCCCGAAACAAAGAATCGTTGCTTGCAATGACACAAACAGTATAATCAGCTGGTATAATAGATAAAATAGCAAAAGCTGGGTTCACTATGCAGGTTCTGGAAATAGCTTATGTGACCTCTGGAGCAGAAGGAATACGGATTCCCCTCGGTGAAGACGTTAGTCTTCTAAATTAATGTAATTCATGAATAATATGAGAGCCTGTGATAATAAACGTTATAATAAACATTGTAAATGTTACACTTTGACCAATTTTATTAACCCTTTTCCTTCTTCAATTCTCTTATTTATATCTAACCGAATGTATTGGGAGAAAATAGAACTGAAACACAGCAGGGAAAAATCAGTCGAACTGAAATAAAAGCACGAAGTAAAAGAAAACATCTATAAAAAGAACAACAAAATGTTATTTACATCATTCTGGTTATATTCATCATAATTAATCATTCATAATTTAGAGTAACAACTTTTATTGCATTTAAATTGGCCGCCACCATTCGGCCTTCAGGGGCCCAATTCTCGAGTTCGCTCGAAATTCGGTCGAGCGCTTCAGATGTTCGAATGATCGACTCGAAGGAAACGAAAAAATGGTATTCTCGAGATCGATCGACATGGCTTTCGAGCGGCATCTCGTATGAAACTTGCACGTGGTATTGCCAAGTCGCCCTGTTCACTTATAAGCCAATGAACTAGCCTAGCCTAATAGGAAGATAGCAATTTGTAAAAACGCGGAGTTTTAAAAATATGGGAATCGTTTGAATTATATTAACTATTGATTTTGAGATAAGGCGCTTCCGGTATTATTCACGTTTCTGTCTTCAAAGTCGAATACTTTTTTTATGTATGATATTTTAAAAAAATTGTATACTATAATTGTATGTTATTTACGATTTTTCATTTAATCCATAAATTAATTGGACAGAGTCCATTTTTTTATTTACTATTTCATGCATAACGTATAAAGCCTTTATTATTCTATATAAGAGGCATTGCACGGTCCTTTTGCAAAACAAAAAAAATTCACAGAAATTTTCTAAAAACCGGGGTCAGTGGTATCTAGAGATGCAACAAATTTCAAAATAAAAGAAAATGTTAGCCGGAATATGCCATTTTTTTATTTTCCATTTAATTTGTAATATTTCGGAAACGATTAAATCGTATCGAAATGATTAAAAAACGAAAATGGACGTTTTCATGGCCAATAAGAAAAAAAATGTATTCAGAATTAATTGTGTAATTTCAGCCCACATTTTATGGAAAAAACAACAAACATTTTTTTTCAATATAGTAGGACTTCGGATTTTTTTATCGGACAAATGGCCTCGTGATTTTTAAGTGTTCGCCGAATTTTGAGTATTTTTGTTATTTTTTTTTTCATAAAATGTGGCTTGAAATTACACAATTAATTCTAAATACATTTTTTTGGACATGAAAAAATGCACATCTGCATTTTTTAAATAATTTTGAAACGATTAATCGTTTGCGACATATTGCAGATGAAATGGAAAATGAAAAAATTAGCATATTCCCGCCAAAATGTATTATTTTATTTTTAAATTTGATGCATCTATAGATACCACTAAACACGATTTTGAGCAAAAATTGGAGAATTTTTTTTTGTGTTGAATGTACCGTGGAATACAAAAAGAAATATTCCACGAGGTGTAATACATCAAATGACGCGGTAGCGTGTCGACGACAAGTCTGTTAATCTCCGCTACATAACAACACAAACATAACCTCAAACTGTGAAATTTTCAATTTTCACTATGATCTCACATACGAAATCCGAATTTCGAGTGCTAAAGACCACTCGTGCTTTACGTTCGAAAAATCTCGATCGTGAGATCCCGGTGAGATTTCGAGAATGGCGGTCCGGCCTTTTCGTTCGAGAATCTAGGAAATCTTGAATGAAACCGAGCTCGAGCGAAGTCGAGAATTGAGCCGCAGCTAGGAGATCTGAGCGCAGCAGTCGTCATGCAACGTTGCCAAATCTACATCGTCTCTGCCGCCATTTTAAAAAAGGCTAGATCGCGAAAATTCTTTTGCATTTGATCGATGATATCTCTTCGGAATATTCGGTAACATGTTTTTTAATGGACGTACGTATTCGTGACAGTTTTCTCAATATTTGGAGCATTTATTTCGGGAGATGACTGATTTTGAAGAATGAGTATTCCGATCTCAAAGTCTTATCTGAGCGAATCCCGTATATAACGTGTACTAAATTTCAATATTTTGCACATTAATTATTATTTTAAATGGTCGGTAACACGTCCTCAAATTTTACAGGCGACATTCTCTAAGCCTAATCTACAGCATATCAAAAAATCACTTTTCTCTCTGATCGTGAGATTCGTGCTCATACCACCTTAATACGCAAACACAGATGAAAAAAGTTACAATAAACACAGGGATGTTACAGCTTGACATCTCCTACATGGTAAACCACAGTGACCGCATGTAGGAACACATAGGAAGCAACTTCCTCTGCGGGAACCCACAGATACCCATATGGGATAACACGAGAGAATATTTCCTGCATGGGAACCCATGTAGGCAGATGTGGGTAAGGAACACCACGTGGGATCCCATGAGGAAACTCATGTAGACCGATTCAATTCGGTATGATCTACACGGTACCCATGTAGGATTACAATGCAGATAAAACGTTTGAAATGGCGCAGAGGAATATAGATTATACTGACATGCGATAGCAGATGAAATCTACTTTTATTTTTCAACTTATCGTACGTTCGATAATTCCTCTAACACGTTATATTCAAGTTCGAATTATTTTTATCCTAAGTTCCGGATAGCCGAGTTGATTAAGCCGCAGTTTACAAGCTACGGAGTCCTAGGTTCAAGCCTCATCAGCACAATTGAATCGAAATTAAAATTAAGTAAAATTAATAACGTTTTTTCAGAGATAAATAGTTGGGAGATGGGATCCAAAGCGTAAATCAACCGATAAAATTAGGGAAATCATTTTTTTAATTTTTATTTAGTTAATTTGATTACTCGATTCAAAGTAGGACCCGTGCAGGTTCCCATAGGATTTTCGGGCAGGGAACCCATGTAGGTTCCTATATAGGAGCGTGTGTCCCGCATGGGAACCTGAGTGAGTTCCTATGCGAGAACCTGTACGGCATATCGTCTGGGAATTCGCAAACTCACATAGGATTCCCTGTCCGAAAATCCCACGTGAACCCATACAGGTTTCCCATAAAGGATCCCACATAGGAATTGTATGTAGGATTCCATGTGGGAATTTTCAGCAGGGAACTGCTCAATTTACTATTTATACTCATAAGTACGTGAAGCGACTTATATATTATTGAGACACGACATCTTATAAAAATGAGTTCGGTAGGAATACTTAGGAAGTCTGGCAGAAATCGTGAAAGTTAACCAGCTTAGGCCGTGGTCACTACAAAGATGGATGACCGGTTAGAAATTTATAATTACCGGTCGATTTCCTTTTTTTTTTTTTGTTTTGGCTTGGAATGGTACATAATGGGTGTATAAGTTAATAGAATAATTATTTAATTGATTTTAAGAACAATTACAATTAAATTTTATATAATTCTATATATAATCTGTAACGTATTTTTCGTGAGCGTAACGATAATCGAAATAAGACTGCGAGAACTGTCAACTTTGGCCGTCCACCCTCGCTCACGCATCCGTAAACCCGGTAGGCACCAGTTAATTTTTGTTCCACCGGTATTAACGAACCCCTATGCCCGCGTAATCGCGTGGAGCAGGCTCGATTCCAATAAAATCGACAGTCGAAGCATAACTGCCGATCGAGAACACACAAAACACCAAAAACGAGAACATTGCTACTTTTTGGGGACGCGTTAAAGTAGCAAACGGAACGGGATGCACTTGCGGGAGCGAACGGTTGCGGAAATACACGGCCGCTCAAGTTGCTTGGTTGTGGTAGAGAGGGTCGAGGTTGGCCCAAAAAATAGCTTGTCGGGATCAAAAACACCAAGATCCGTAACTTATTTAATTTACCTAAACTTCGGGAATGCATAGAATCAATCATCGGTATTAAATAATGCGCAAGATCGGCAAGACGCGTCGAGAACACGGTCAGATCGCATGGCTTAGCTACGCGCATGTAGTATGAAGCCATCGTTAACTTGGCCGAATCGTCGGCCACGCGAGCGCATTTAATCGAAGATATTCGAGTAAATTAATTAATTAAAGAACGGGAACGACTCATCCAAAATTATTCCAACAAATCCGAGGAGCGAAACCATCATCCCAGGAGGGACACGAGAACACAATACACTCACTGCCCTGAATTGCGAACGGGAACTTTTGTCTTATTCAATTAAATAAAACTATCGCAGCACGAGTATGCATAGCAGACGTAGCACACGATTTACGAGAACACACTATGTACTATTAAGTACGCGAGAACTACACGGAACCGAGCGCGCGAGCGATAGAAAAACTTGTCATCACGAGAGCTCGGTTAAGACCTCAAGGCACCCCCGGCGGTGGCTCGAGGAAGACTGATTATTTCGAGTAATCATCAGGAGCTCATTATTATCATTATTTCTATCTTTCCAAAATCCCTTGCCCGTGAACTACTGCCCTCTCTCACTCGAATAATTTCTCAACTATAACGGGAGCGCAATTAATGCCGGTAATTTTGAAAATCTGAACAGCTGCCTCACTTGGTGCTTCACGCGAAAACGGGCCTATACTTCACATTTACTTGACACTAGGATACTCCATCCTATGTCAAAAACTAACAAAACTCCGGCCGTTCTGCAGCGCAATGCACTCTCGCTATCGGGCGCCGGATTTGCACCGGTCTACAATTAACTGCAAGACTTTGGTCGGCAATCCTCATCTGTCGGGCTGCTCGTTTCGTTGAGCTCTCATCCTCACGACAGACTCGAATATGCCGAACTTTTCATAACAAAATAACCGACTCAAAAGAAACGAAAAATAAACGGTAACTGAGCCATTATTCTGGCCGAAAATCATTATTCAAGGAGGGCAGCGACGACACGACGACAATATCGCCACCAAAATCCTTGTGAACGCGATTTCAAAAAATCACGTCACAAATCATATAGAGACGAAATTCATACATGATCATATATGAAGCGTTTATATATAACCATTTTTTCCGGGAGGGACACACTGATCTACCATAAATTGCAATCACACTACTGGAACGGTAGCGCATTATAAATATTATAAATTGAACGTTTTATAAGTTTGATTGAAAATGAAAAAGTTCTCCAGACATATTTATTTCTCCTATCTTTAGTAGAATCTCCTCTTTTGTTTTTAATTATCGGTTACAAATACGAGTCAGTATTTGTGATTGATAACCTAGTTTGTTTCACGTTTAGCCCAAGGTAGTGTACTCGTCTGCAAAAAAAAGCAGTAATGTTTTGCGATATCTATCTGGTACTGGCACAGCGTTGACAACGAATTCTATCCCGAGGTTAAGTCTGGGACAGAGCATCGGATCAGGACTGAATCTCAGCGCCCCGAACTGGCCCAGCGTTCCGTCAATTGTCAAACCCTACTTGGGTTGTTGCTACCAAGAGGCGCGACTTTTTAAACGGTCTATTAATGTGATATCGTCGTCAATAAGAAAATTTTCGGCCGTGAAAGTCATGCGAGGATAATATTTTCTTTCTTCGTTGACAAATATTACAATGCAACAGCGAATAATCAGGTGTTATTTAGTCGGATGACGCTGTAGTCATATGGAAATTCGTGCACTTCAGAGCTGTCTTTTACCGCCCTTTCACAAAGCTCTCTTCACGAGGAAGCCGCAAAATTAATCAACACATTTCTTTTGGAACCGTTTTACTAATATCATAGATACTAACCGTTAATAAACCGTCCAGTTCGGACAAAGCCACTGCCGCCCCAAGCCCACCATGTTCTGTTTCGATCGTAATTGGATACCTCCCAGAGGCGCGTAAGTCGTAGATTTCAGGATTCTCGACAGTTATGGACTGACACTCACGACCCACGTCTTTCACCTCGCAACGATATACTGAACCCATTTCCTTCGTAGTGTTGCCAACATTTGTCGTGTCTTTCGGCGCACCGACGATCATCCTTCAAAAATAATTTAACACTTTTAACAAAATTTCACTAAAAACTTCATCTGACGTTCACTAAAACCATACCATGACTTGGGGCCTTCAGTCGAGTTGATCTTTTCTGAGTACAGATAAACGTTGTAACCGAAGGAACAATTGGAACACTTCACTTTATAATACATGACATTCTCGTAATCAAAATAATACGCTGAAGTCAAGACCGGAAGAAAAAGAAGCAGTAATAAACTTCTCATGTTCAAACTTAAATACCAAAAGTCGCGGCGAGAAAAGGTATGTATTTTACTCATTGCAGCAATTACTAAACTACATGCCTGCATTCGTAGACGCCGTAATTCCCCAATATACTTAATAAACAAACATTCAAATTTTGTATAATAAATAGTATTTTAGCAAGGCAAGAATGTTCGGCACTTGTAGTCAACCGTACTCTAAATCCCAAGTGAAGCCTCGTTTCATGTGTGTTATCAGTGCGACAGTGTCAATCGGAAAAGGTTGTGGTAAAACTGCGGTGACATGACTACGGAAAACGGAACTGAGCGCAAAACAGCGCAGCAGTGATCCTGACACATTCCCCATAATGATCAAATAAATGTTATATCCCAATCTTTATGCTTCCACATAGAGGAAGTTTTGTTTTCGTGAATTTTTTTTCATAATTTTCATGCTAGCTAACTTAGAATAGTCCAAAAAATCGAGAAAAGCGGTTTAGAAAAAATTGATCTGTGTATGCGTGTGCGGGCTTCGAAATTTCAAGAACTTTTTAACCGAGTGAACTCGCCAAGCGATTCTGCGTTTAAACGTCTTGCTAAATTAACGTCAATTTTTATTTGATCATTTAGACTAATCGTTATCCGATTAACGTCCGTAGCAAACTCTGCAACCTCGAAAACGACAAAAAACACCGAAGTAACGATCGTTCGTTAAATGCAAAAGAAAAACCATTAAAAAGAGCCAAATGACCAAGAAAACGACCATTAAAATTATTGTTGGTAAACAACCAACAAAAAATAATTTTAATGGTCCTATCGTGGTCATTTAGCTCTTTTCAATGGTTTTTTTTTTTGCATTTAAGGTAAACAGCCCAGTTTGTAACGATGTAAGGCAACCGTCTCACTTTATCAATGTAAAACCATAGGATAAACGAGGACCTAACGAGTCTCGCATTTTGTGACGCCACCATTTACGAATTACTATTGGCTGTTTCAGGAATGGTGGGTGAAGCCGTCTATGCTAAAGTAGCGCGCCAGAAACAGGGCCGTTTAATAACCGGTCATTTTTCGGTCGTTCGGCCGGTCATTGGGCTTGCTAGGGATTTTAATTAATCGTACAAACAACTACAAACGACCAACGATCGATCTATAAATACAAAGCTACCTCTATGAGGAAGAATGTTATTCAATTTTGGCTTTCTCATAGAGGAAGCTTTGTAAAAAGCGAAAAATAATGAGGAAGCAATGTGCAAGGTTGTACTTTGCATCCTTTTTTTAATTAGATAAATAAACATGTTATGAATTCGCTTTTTCTATTTCGTTATTCCGTTATTATTAGAGCGTTTTCGAAAGTAAATGTGATAACGTATATTTTTTTAAATAATTCAACATTCCATAAAATCAAAAATTTCATACCGTTCGTTATTAAATTATACATATATAATGGCTGAATATTATTTGATTTGCATACAAAATGAGCTCGCTATCTCAAGTTTTGCAAACGTTAAAATAGAGCGATAATGTCAATTTAAAAAAAAAATTCAAATCGGCATAAAATCAAAATTGCTACAGTTGAAGAGAGTCTGCTGCTACACTTGTGTGCCAAATTTGAGGTCGATATACAAAACGGTTCGTGAGTTATCGGCGTTCGAATTTTCGGAGTTGTATACATACACACACACATACATACGTCAATTGTTTCTAGATCACCTTTTTTGACGTTTTGGACAATTCTAAGTATCCTGACATAAAAATCTCGAATTTTTTTTTCCATTAAAACAAAGCTTCGTCTATGAGGAAGCAAAAGAAAAATTAAAAAAAACAACGTTTGTCGGCTAAGCTCACGGACGTCTTCAAGTATTGAGTCGCGCGTTAGAGATACTTTCATAGCGCATAGTGCTAGTCGGCAGAATTACAGTCAGCTCGATGAATTTCTTCAACGTCATTTAGTACAGGCAACATGAGTCGTATAATCGCTGACAGTGATTTAGAGAGTGAATCAGATGATACGTCTCTGTTTATCTTGAATTTGTGTAGTTTCTCCACTTTTTTAACTTCAAAATTATTATTTATGATTTATAAATTTGTATACTTTGAAGAGGGGGAGCCTCGCAGAGATGTCACCCCCTGGACTCCCCACAATTTTTGCACCCTTCCCTCCGACGTCACACCGCCGCCTTGGCTCGGCTTCGCCTAAGCGCGAAAATTTGAGCTCATTATTGTATCGTGTACATACGGAATGAAAAAAAAAATGTTCGTCACATTTCAGGTTCGACATTTCAGGCCTCATCGTAGCAGGAATCCTGCGCCGTAGCTTGTCTCGACTTCACTCCGGCAACGACTTAACCTCGGCCGTAGAAGTGGTGCATCACGTCCTTGTGACGAAAAATACTACTGAAATTATATATATGTATGTAATATTATCATGAATGTACTATTCACGTGAACCTTTTATATCCATATTATCATTCATTGAGACCTTCATCCTTACATCTCAGATAAACGAGCCGGTATGGGACAGAGATTTGACATCCCCATGTAAAAATGAATATAATTATAGAGAACCGCAGAGTTTAAACTCTGCGGTTCTCGCAGAAATTCGTTGCACTCAGCTACCGCTTCAAGCATTGCTCCGGACGTAACACCTTTATGAATCGAGGACACGTCACGCAAAAGTTTAAAAAACGGTAAGAAAACGGAATGAATACGTAAAAGCAGGACGTTATAAATTGCGAATAAGAAAAAAAATCATTGTTTAAGGTACATTATTGTTGATTTATTATCCATATCGTTGATGTGAATGTAAACTATTGACCTCCAAATTAATCGAAATCGAGATATTCACCAAGTATCCTAGTCATTATAGAGCTACATTAGTATCCAAATAGCACTTTTAAAAAATAATTATATGTAGCTCAGACCTAAATATGTATTTCGAACAACATTCACGAATCCGACAGGTATCCTCGTGACGCAAAGAAGTCCTTCTTTTCTTTTAACGAACGTTCTCGGAAATGTTTCCGTGGATCAATCCGATGCACGCCCATACACTGCAAAATAATTTTATAATTGAATGTCATATTTGTCAAACATATATTAGGTTTATTATATATTAGAAACACTTATTTGTCATAATAATATGTTCATTATAAGGATAAATAAATGTCACTTCATAATAATTAACTCACTCCCGACTTCATTCGAAGTTCCAGAGCTTGCGGTAATTTAGAGTCCAACAATTTTTCGCGCTCTTCGTTATCCGGGTGTGTCGATAGCCAAGGTAACTCCGCCGGTTCTATACCCAACTCGACAAGAGTTTTCATCATTCCCCAGAATACTACGGCTTCGCGCACATCCACACACGCCTATGAAGTAATATACATTACGAAAATTGACCTCAACGACACACCACCTTAAAGTTTGTATAACGACTAAAGGGTACCGTTGCAGCTAAATTTAAACCAACTTCGTCAGCTTCCCTTTCCAACCCTCTGCTGTACGGCAAACTCAGAATAATAGAAAGCACGGTTTTCCCGAAAGATTGCACGAAGAAAGCCAAAATATCAGGAAACATCGCCCATATTGCAGTCAAAGGCAAAATTAACAGAAGGTCAAGTATTACAGCCCTCGAAATTTGTTCAATCTGTAATTAACACATTACTATTAGCTGCACATAAGCTGCATTTTTTTTCTTTTTTTAAAGGGCGCAGAGACACCTTGACAAAAGGTATGAAAAAGCATTTTGAATCGATGATTTCAACCCAATAAAATGGACATGAAACACTGTACATCTGAGTGGTTTTGTAAATTATAAATATAACAAACATAAAATGTTCCACATGACACAACTTTTAAATTAGACCAGTGAACTTTTTTTATTTTCCATATCATATTTTGATTGATGCACGGTGGTTTTTGGTTCATTATAGCAATATTCATTTCAGCCGTATATAAATCAATGTATCAATGTATAAAGAAATCTTTGCTTATTGAAAAGTGACAAAATAATAGGATACAATTGATCATCTTGTCATTGAATTCTGTGAATTGTTTCAACTGCACTTTTAAAGGGCCTTAAAAGTTCCATGTACCAAATAAAGACTTAAACTCAATGAACGAGTACAGAGAGAGCCTAACAACCGAAAAAATTCTTCTGAAAACTCTAAAAACACAAACGGAAAAGTTAAGGTTTCATAGGATCTTTGCGTGCCGGGTTACATATTCCCAGTGCTTAATGTCGATTTTATCATTCATAAGTAAACAGAAAATATTTTTTCACGCCATTTTTTTAGTCCCTCCGTCATTCTAAGAGCTGTTTGTAATACTGACAGGATGTTTAAGAAGGACGTGAGCCATTTCGTGTGACAATATGATTGCCAGTTGATCATCATTTTCGACCATATTCAGAGTCCCCAAAAAGACGAATATGTGGCCTCCCTAAATAGTTGAAAAGTATTAATCGGATGAATTGTTAATGAATATTACAAGCTGTACAGACTAATTACATGTACTAACAGGCAATACATAGGCATTCTTTGTTGCTGCATTAACTACATTCAAAGTCCACGTGTGATCCTTTACAAATGGTAGATCCTTGTTGGAATTCAGTAGATTGTTGGTGACCGCCGCTATTCTTTGGTACGCCGGATGATTTTTGGGCACTAAATTATCTCGATGCTCCTCCAGGTGCTAAAAGATCCATATTCTAATCGTCCGACATTAATTATTGAGGATATCTTGCATACACATTCCTAACGAAATGTCTATTTCGATTGGAATTTGAATATATGGCGGCCACAGAAAAATCGAACATGTCAACGTCATAAAAAAAGACTAAGAATGGTACTTTTCAATCGTGGTAGTGCCAGAAAGTTACTAAAATATTTTAAAAAATTGGGCTTTAATAATTTTTTGGATAACTATCATTTAATGATTTCGTATTACGCATAAAATGTTTTAGGATAATTGATCCTACAGATTTACTCAGCCTTAAAAATATTTCGCAACTGCATACTGGAAAATCAGCGAATATGTTTTATTAAACGATGATCGCACACATCAATAAATAGTCTTGGCAGTCACGAGTAAAAAAATAACGTTTTTTTTTAAAGTTTGTAAATAATCAATTTATGATCAACGTTCTGTTATTGGTATTATTAAAAATAATCTTAGTATGTTCAATATGGTTTGTTCTTTTTCTGTACTTGCCATTAGGTACTCAAATTTAAGGTGTTCCTATGGACCCCACTACGCGGGTGTCAGAGGGGCAGATATCAATAGTTTTCCGTGCAAGATAAACAATCAACGCATTGGTGCGAGAGAACGCGATAACCCGAAAAGGCATCACTCAAAGAGAGAACAGATACTTTCTCTGATGATATCTCAAAAATGAAGCAGGCAATCGACTTGAAATTTGGACACAAGTTGGGGAAGTCAATTCTCTTCTCGACACAATGTTCTGGCTTTTTTTTCATTTCATCATGTATTCTTTCTAAGCAAGTGTAACTAATCAGATTCAAATCCTGCATAAATTTTTTTAAATTATTGGCAAACATTCTATAAAAATTTCAGAATGATGGCATTTAAAGTGCATCGTCTATAGGAATACCTTAAAACGAATTATACTTTTGGTTGAAAAGATATACAAGATAAATCCTCAATCCTTTAACAACTTACGATTATTAACTAAACTCGAACGTAGCTAGTTTTCAAACAAAACTTTTAAAAATTAATTTGTAAATTTTGGAAAAATTGAATGCATTCAACATTTTTATTGAGTTAAATAAAAACGTATTTTCACATAAAAATTGGAAAAGTGACGTTTTCAAAAGTTCTAGCTTCGACGTTAAAAGGTTGATAAGTTTAATATAAACTATTTTATCTGTGCAAATAAGGGATTAGGCTAACGGCAAATAAGGCTAACGATCTTTATTCCGTCAGAGAAGGTCCGTCATAAATTTACCACTTCATAAGTCAATTTGGCAAGGGCGTCCTGTTGTTGTTTATTGAGGAGTATAAATCGTTTGCGGTGAGTTATTGGATCCGTTTCTAAATGTTGCACGTAATAAATGCCCAACCCCGACAAAAAGCCTCCCAAGATACCTGCAACAAAATGCACAATATATCCCAAGTCATACTTCTCAAAATTTTTAATTTGCGAGCGCAAAACTAACCAAGGAATACGCCCCTTTTTGAAGCAAACCATTTTTTGTAAATCTCCTTCTGTGCGGGCGATTGTTTCGCCCACCATTTCTTGAAATATCGTCCAAACAAAAATGCGGCGATATTCACGAGTGGCCGAAGAATTAAGGCAAAGGCAGGGGGAATATGGAGCTGACGTGTCGTGTGAAATTTGAAGGAACTAACTTTCACTATGTCCTCAAATTTTTGCAACGTTTTTAAAGCCTGTGGTGGCCGGCTATACAAATTTTTATATGTTCTACTCTGCATTGATTTAAAAAAAAGTCTAAAGTTCTCACTACGTCTCTGCAAGACCAATGAGCTTCTCAAAGCACTCAACATTGTTATTACGATTATTTAAGGCAAATAAAATTAATAAAAGTGACAAGAAGTGACGAAAATAAAATTACATAAATATAAATAGATTTATATAATCATTCCTAGTGGCATTCATTATCAGACATAATTCATACAAGCAGCTAGAAGCAACAGATGAAAGCCCAGATGAGCATGATACTGGAACATTACACCTGCTGCCAGACTGTATTGTACAGCAGCATACAGCATTTTTTTGGAGAAGAAGATAGCAATGAGGTGCAACCACGTCGGTCTGATTCTCGGTCGTGCTACACAGTTGTTCCTTGGTGATTTTACAAACGTTCCCACGCAGACTAGACTACCGACTTTTGAGTGAGATCTGTACTGCCATGTTGTGTCCATTCGGTTTTTTCCAAAAATGTGCACGACCTGAACGTCGTAGGCACTTCAAGGAGAGTTAATATCGACAATTTAAATTACTGGAATAAAAATAAAAAGCTGCAATACATTACGATTAAATGAACAAATATTGAAGGGTAAAAAATAGCTGAAAATTGTATTTACCTGCTTGAGATTAAAAAAAAAAACTGTCTATCCTAACCTCCGTATCGCTAGGAACAAATTTTAATCTTGGCAATACATGGAATCAATTATGTCATCGAGTTTTGAGGGAAATAGAGAGCCGTAATTTCAGGGAATTATTATCTTTTTAGCTATTGCGTATTCACTGTAATAAACGTTTAGTGTTTTTGTGGATACCAATACTTGTCAGTTATAACATTTTTTTCAACGTAAATTAAGTTGTTCGGCAGATAGAGCAAGGCGAACATTCCACTTTTCACGACAAGACCGATCGACACTACTGAACAATTCCGTGTTAGACGTTTCGAATTTTAGTGCTTTTTTGATACAACAGAGAGCGGCGGGCATTCAAAGTCCTGACTACACTGGGACAAAGAATTGACCGGCAGCGATGATGAATAGCAATTGACGGTGAAGTGACACGCGGTCGGTATAAAACAGAATTGTAAATCCCCATTAATTAATGATATATAGTTTACAAAACAGTTTGTTTTGTAATTATGATTTCATAATAATAATATGAAGTGATTATAAAATAGAGTGTAAATATTTGAATAGCTGCAAAAAATACTAATTTAAGCTTAAATATTAGAAGAAATAGTGGACAAAATGGAAGAGATAATTAATGCATTACTTTATTAATGCATTAATTATGTTTCTTCATTTTTTCAAAACGATTACTATGAAATTTTATTGAATCATAATAATTCTTGCAGCTATTCAAAAGTTTAATCATCGTATTATAATCACTACATGTTATTATTATGAAATCATAATTATAGAGCTCATTGTATCATAATCTTTCTTTCTATAAGTATTAGGCGTTTACAACTCTGGTATAAAAACTTTAATTGTATTAATTATTCATTCATTCATTTGATATTGGGTGACAACAGCAAATAAGTTTAGAGACTTCGTTTACAGTTTTTTTAATATATCAACTGAATTCAGAACTGTCGGTACAGCAATAAAACAGTCAAATTGGTAACGAAAACTGTAATACGAATCTGATGCCGATCTGACAGAGACGGATAACGTATAAACCATCAGTCTCCTTTTTTTAGTCGCTTACGGACGTGTATCGTACGATATACACCAAGTAGCTAGTCAATAACGCTATAAATTACGTATGATCTCACCACAAGAGCGAGATACTTTTTACGAAGATAAACACCATAAAAAAACTGCAGTAGAGACCTAAAGAAATGCTACGCTAAAAATAATAATTTTCGGTTTGAAAGACTTGTGGGTGACAATTTTTTTCAAATCTCTCTCAATGCACCTCGCTGTAAACAAACTGCACGTATGTATTATAAAAACTTTATCTTTTCATTGAGAAAAACGGTGCGAAATGGTGGCACAACAAAAGCGACTTATATGGAACATGGAAAAATTACGGTATCACATGTGGCCGCTTCATGCTACTTGTGTATACGGGTTACATTCCCATCATTATTACTACCACTTACACTTCCGTTTAATTATTCATTTAATTTGCTGGCATCAACGAGGTCGATAAAATTTATTAAATGCCATGATTACCTTACCTTACAATAAACCAATATTATATTTATATTAGAAGAGGATATAATCTAATATTTTATTATTATTTTATATTTATATTTAATATAATAATATATATTAACATATTAAAACTTCATTTTAAAACCATTTTTTAGTCTCTTCAGTCCCGCGAATGATTTTAGAAAAGATCGTTTGCATCTCGTACCGTGTAGACGTGGCTTTACGAAAGCGATAATCGCGGATCGGCTGGAACTGGTTTGGCCGATGCACTCGCTGTCAGTCCCGGCGCTGCTTTTCCGCCAGTTACACGCCACACGGCAATGGCGTACGACGTGTCTACGGTCTCGAGGCTGTCGTCGTGTTCGCCACTGAGTCTTGGGTATATCTCTAGGATCTTTCGGTGCTGGCAAGTTGTACGCGTGCCCTGAGCTCTCAGCAATTGTTGATTTATCTTTGTGCCTCTCTCTCGTGATTCTATTATTGCTGTTGCGCGTTACAAAAAGTGAATAAACGGTCAACAACCGGTAGTTCGCACTCGGATGATCTACAAGTGATTCAACATGGCGACGAACGACCTGTCGTTCGGTAAATAATAGTCAATCATTAACAACTATCAATGCTTTACATTCAATTGCGCCAAGGGACATATTCGGCGACACGCTCGTTGCGAGTGTATTATAACTCTCGATTGATAACGTTGTCAATCTCTGCCTCGGAGATGATAACAACGGAATTCTCAGTAGATTGGCCGTGTGTAATATACCACTTAAACGGATAATTTGTTGACAAGAAAAATCTCACTGGTCTTTACCTCGTCAACGATGGAAAGCGACCCGGAAGTCCTTTCTATAAGTCCTCTCACTTTCCCCAAAGAAATTTACTACCATTTCACTACAATGTCTTTATCGCACGGGAATTTGTTCACGAGATAATCTGACCTCTTTGTTTTTGTTTCTTTTTTCAAGTTTTTTAACGTCCTGAAGAGTAGCGAAAGTTTTTATATTTTGTAAAATTTTACACGATCTTAAATTAGTCATTAAATATCGTAGAAATAGACGCTGATAAAAAATGTTATAATCCACCGTTTCGAGTTCGGTAATAATCTATGTAGTTAATTCAGCTGAATATTTCTGTATATTTTCGAGACTTGTAACTTTATTTCATGCTTCTAAAAAACTTTTTTAAAAGATAATATTTCGGCTGCACTCGTTGTCGGGCACATTGGATGTATAAATTATAAAACGCCACGCTAGCGTGTTTAATTCAGGAGAGGGAAAGAAAGACTGTAGCAATTGTCTCTCGTCGTGCGATCTCGCCTCGAAGTCTTCGAGAAATCGCGACCGCCGTCACAGCACACTGAAAGCCTTGGCGGAATTCCTTTGCTCGGAGACTTCGATGCAAGAGAGTTTGAAAGGTGCGACGGTTGCGAGTAAATAGTATATTCAGCGTGATGAGAGCGATCGCTAGAGGTACCTAAGTATAGCTGTGAGTCTACTAAAGGAAATATAATGTGGAATGTGCGTACCTTCTATCATTCGTTATTCATCCCGTTACCTAGTCCTTTCCTCGCGGCCGTACCAACAAGCAGAGAAAAGAAAATTCATAATTTAGTTTTTCCTCTCTCTCTCTCTCTCTCTCTCTTTCTCTCTCTCTCTTTTTTACACTGTTCTCAGTTCACGTGGTTTACGGTTATTTACTCTTTGATTCTCTTCACGTGTTCCATGTATTTGTCGCAACAGGCTCTATACCGCCTTTCTACCGTGAAGTTTACGAGAAAATATGTTCGCCCACGAGCGGTAACGTAGAACGCGAAGTCTTCAAGTCGCTGCTCGTCAAGTCACAGCTGAGCAGTCCAGTCCTCAGTCAGGTGAGATCACGGCAATGTTTACTACCTGTATTTGTATATGTACGTGTCGTCGATTCGTATAACACATGTGTCTGATCAGCTGGGCTCAGCGGATCTCGAACATTGGAGAGGGGAGGAAGGGTGACTATGTAACTGTTTTCATTGGAGCTTTCGTATCATGCACACATTAACACATTACTATAACTATATGTGCTAATAACAAAACTATTCTACCCTCTAATGCTTTGATTGAAGAGAAGGTGTTACTCTGCTACTTGTTGTGTTGTTTTTATCTGCAAGTGCGGGAGAGATAGTAGAAGTATTATTTCTTACGTGAGCGAGTGCTTTTCAATCCTGCTCGACAAATTCAGGATGCAGCGGGAACTGGATCAGCTCTAGTCTGCTATTCAGTTTTTGAAAAACAACGATCCGTTTATACATTGCAATTAACAGTGTTGTCGCCCAGACATCAAATAAAAATATATATACGCGGCATTATACACTGTAAAAAAATTTGCTTGAAAACTAAGGTACCGGTACCGGAAGTTTTTATTCGCAACCCGACGCTTAAATTTCAAGCACAATTGTATTGAAAATTCTAGATTAGTACACATGAAAATAATTTCAATGTGATTGGAATAGCAGTACGCAGTAGAACTGTTCTTGAAATTTAATGTGCATACGTCAAATATTTCTGATTATTGTTAGAAAACCGTATTTTTAAATTCAAGCACATATGTGTTGGGAATTTAAGATGGGCTTGACAACAATAACAAAAAATATAAATATGACGCGGGCATTATTTTTTCGGACATATTATGTCATCAGAAATTGTTGGTTATTGGTTTCCGCTAAATAAAATTTTTCGGATACACCGGATTTGAACCTACGACCTACTACTACTACTAATAAGTACTTAAAACGCACGCGCGCTGTCAACTACACTATCACCGACTTAGTAGTTTTGGATATCTAAATAGCATAAAAGTTGTGTAACTATTATTCTCTCAAGCATGCTTATCACTGACATAACAAAATGTTGAATTGACTGTAATCAGAGCGTGTAGTGTGTTTGGAAATATTTTCAAGTAAGCATAATTTTTTAAAAGAGGCTCAGGTGATGGATTGTTATTTATTTATAAGTCCTGAAATGTTCAATCGTGTTATTGAAAATTACAGATATTTTGTCATTTTCGATTACCAGTATGAAAGAATTTTCAGTTACTTGCGTGTTTTACTTTTTAAACGAAAATGTCTGAAACCAAAGGTATAACATATATAAAATCAACAATATTTTCTTTTAGATTTCAGTTAAGTGCAATAATTTTGAAGTACTTGTAATTTAATTGAACGATCACTTGATAAGTTTTGTAAATATACATAAACTATTGCTTAAATTAACTATCGGGTACATTAATTTCACAAAAGAATTTGAAATTTAAAGTACTTGGTACTTGAAAGGCAGTTTCAAGTACAAAGCTTGGAAAATACATATTTGTAAGTACATTAAATTTGCAGTCTTTTTTTACAGTGTACACCAATCGGACTACCTTTTACCACGGCCATAATCGATATAGTTAATTTTTCTTTTAGTCATTCACTCCAATGGATGGAGCATGCCCCATGTTTTTTTTTTTTTTTTTTTCCAAATTTGTCATCGCATATTTCGCGCAATTGTGAATTTCTAAAAACTGCTCTAAAAATTGCGTTTAAAAACTTTCGAAAGTACGTATCTTATTGGATATAAGTTTATCGTAAAAAAACGTATATAAAAGTCTTTCATTTTTAAGTGTACTTTTATGCAAATTTATTAACAAAATTATTCAACTCCGAAGCATTGATTTTTAATTAATAAACATAAAAATCGATTTTTCTAAAACATGGACATTTTTTATTTTTTCCGAAAAAATCTCTAAAATACTACGCATAAATACGAACATTTTAAGCCTAGACGAGAAGTGGGTCAATTGTTTTTTCGATTCTGTATGAGAGATTTTTTTATGTTCTTTTACGAGAGTTAACATTTTTTATTTAATTTTAAATCTCATAAAGAATCGAAAAAGGATTGCCCCACTTCTCGTCTATACTTAAAATGCTCGTCTTTATGAGAATTATTTTAGAGATTTTTTCAGAAAAAATATAAAATGTCCAAGTTTTTGAAAAAACCATTTTTATGTTTATTAAGTAAAAATCAATGCTTCGGAGGAGTTAAAGAATTTTTTAAATAAATTTACATAAAAGTATACTTGAAAATGACAAATTTTTATATAGGTCTTTTTATGATACGACTTATACCCAAGAACATACGTACATTCAAAAGTTTTCACACGCAATTTTTTGAGTAATTTTTAAAAATTCACAAGTGCGCAACATATATGGTGAAAAATTTGAAAAAAAATGGAGCATGCACCCTTCCATTGGGGTGAATGAATGAAAAAATAATCAACTATATCGACGATGGTTGTGGTAAAAGGTGGTCCGATCGGTGTATAATGCCCAATACACGAATCAAAAATCACTTTGTCTCAACCGTAACGAGAAAATACTGGTCAAATATTTAGCTGTATGAAAATGGATAATTATATTTAATCCCGCCCATTTTATGTCATTAAGTACAATTTTTGTTTTATAATGCAATGCAATCGTTCCGTGCACGTTCAAAAACTGCAGATATGCCGTCCAAAATGTGCGGTAGCTAAGGTTTAAATGGATTTTTTTTAAAACTGATAGTATCGTTAACAAAAACTATTTCCGTATGCCTTTTGTTCACCCAACTTCTTTCCCTCAATGATAATTATTATTGTTATTACACTGTTAGCAATGAGAGATACGCATAATTATCTGCAACTAGAAAAATTGTGCTTCAAAGGGTCGACTGTAGATCGTCACTGTTATTAATATTATATTCAGTGATCGGTGTCCTCACAATAACACAGGCTAGGGCTATATACATAAGTATAGAAGGTAATTCATGGGCGCGCGCATGTATGGTACGCTGTACTTAGACACTTAGTATGTACATCATGGTTGCTTGTATAAAGGCTGACACGAGGAGTGTGCGATATAATCTTCATGGTCAGTATCTTGACTGGTACGGCCAGTAACGTCGAGCATCTTCGTTAATCGCGCGTATTAAGTTGTTGCTAGTCAAGTTCCAGACGAGCCAACGCTCTCTCTCTCTCTCTCTCTTTCCCGTGTCTCGTTGGACCGAGTCAGGTGGGTTCTCTGGAGCATACGTTGTATGCAATGACTCGCCATGGCCTTGTCCAGCGATGTACATACGCGTGTAGGTAGATATTCGTTTCCACTCTCGCGACAGGAAAAGTATGCGTTGGATAACTACTCTCACCTCCCATCTCCGCAATTTTTTGCTCTGCCGGTTTGTTAAATAATTTTTACCGAATAAAGCTAATAATATTATTTTTCCACCCATCATCGCTTTTTGCTTTCGCATAGAGGAACCTTTGTTTACGTACATTTTATATATATCTTTTTTTCACCCAAAATTCCTCCTTATAACGTAAATCTGGCCGTCTATATTTTATAGTTACGATAACCATAAAATAGTTGTCGCAACTACGAAAATATAGTTAGAATAAATTTTTAGTTACTGCGGCTACAAAAAAAAATAGTTGCATGTATTAAAAATGAATCGTTGTCACTTAGCATTTCCCAGGACCTCCCCAATTTTTCTGAGTGCCATGGAAAAGAATTATGATTAACCCTGTTTAGCTTCTGATTTTAAAAAATTTCATGTCTCGTCCAATAATCACAAAACTCAGCGTACATTCGGCGATGTTCATCCGGTTAGAGGAGCGTGTAATATCGAATGCGCGTTATCGTCGTCGAAAACGCCCGCTTGACACGATTATTCGGTTGTCGACTCTGCGCTACTGGACAGTGCATGGACGCCCCCCCGCTGTAATTGTCAAGTCGTTGCGCAAGCTCTTCTCGGTAGTATTTTATATACACACACATCCAGCTTATACGAACCAGGAAAAAGAGAACTGCGAATAGGGAGCACGTGTGTCTGACCTTGATCATGAGAAAGGTCAGAATAGTTCTTTTCAAAATTAGGGAGAAAAAAGTTTATCTTTCGAGTGTTCAACGAAATTTTTCAGTACGACGCTGGAAAACATAATTTTTGCAGCCGGCCAAAACTGCAACCTTAACCCTTCGCTGTCGGGCTGAGCGCGTCATGACGCGGTGCGGTTTTCTAATCGCTATAACTAAATGAGTTTTCAATATTACATTTTTTATACAACTTAAAGTGTGATATCAACTTTAATTCGTACCATGGATCATATTTTTTACTATCAGTATATTAAAAGTTTTATAGTTAAAAAAAAATTATTATATTTAGCTACAATTTCGTTTATTGAACGAAAATTTCCCAAAAAATCCTAAAAGTATTTTAAGATCTCATCTATGGAATGGCGCACAGGAAATATTGAATTATTGTATTGTCGATTTAATTATCAACAAAATACACAGCTTCACGAACTTCGCCGTCAATAATGATAGAAAAACAAAGCTTCCTCTATGAGGAAGCAAAATGAATAAAAAATACTTAAATTCATTAAAAAAATTAACGAATGCAAAACGGGGACACAATAATTTAAATCCTCCAGAGTTCTATTAATAACGATATTAATAAATATTTAAATACGCTGTTGAGGTTAAAAACGACCGCTGTTTAAATACGAAGTTTTTGTTCGAACCGCAAAGGCACCGTATTCGAAGGGTTAATTCAAGGGAGCAGAATATTTGAAAGATAATAAACAAGAAAATAGACCATAACACTGCTATTACTACTACAAAATATTATATGGAAAGTAACTTTTAAAATAAATTTAAAGTAACCTTATACTTTGTTCGTGGTTACCACATTCATATAGATGGACAGATATTTCATTTTATGCCATGTAAACAGAGTTAAAAAAAGACCCCATTTACTATACCACGTTACACAAATACTTTCTGTACAAACATATACATTGTTAATTGTTAAATGTTTCTAACAATTTGCAAAAGTATAAGACAAAGTAACAATTCGCAAGATTAAGAAGTCTTCCTAAAAACGAATACACGATTTTGGGAAACCAGTTCGACCATGGGCGCACGATATTATGTATCTGTGGTAATATTACTATGTGAGACTCGAAAGGCCTTACGCTCACCATGTTCATGGACAGCCGGAAATGAGTAACATGGTGAGGAGTGTATTAATCATACCGAGGAGCACATCACTATACGTAATAGAAATATCCCCAACGAGATTCTGAGAATAATTGATGCCTTGAGATTCAGAATCCTCTTCGTGCCGGACTGCGGTATGGACGTGGAAATAGTCGGCCGACTGACACACAACTCATGAGAAGTCTCGTTGAAAAGCAGAACGAGTGGTTGCACACGTATTCTCGCAAAGCAAGATTGAAAAGAGACCGTAATTTTACAAAGCTAAACAATGTTATAATCAGTAATTATGTACGCGTGCACTGGGAGGAATGATACGAGTTTCAATGATACGCGGATATGAGGATACTATTTCGTCGTTTCCCGACTCTGCAATAATCTACTCAGGGATTTTTATTAATTGCAACGTAGCACTATGTAAAACGCACTTTAGTCATAACGTGACCTGTGTTTGCCAGTTATTGTTGATAACGAGAGTGGAATTTAATGACGCGGTTGGCAGAAAACGATATGAACTTATTATAGTTTACGTAGGCGGCTATGACTCGCGTAATGTATACTACAACACGTTCACACATTATTGTGAGCACAACTTCACCGGAACTGCGGCTCTTTGGGAACTATACATTTTTTAATTGGGCAACCATTTTTTGACACTGTTGGCTAAACGTAGATTTTTTTAAACAGTTATTTAGCATTAAAAAATGTTTAAACCAAGAAAATGTTGACCTTATTAATATTTCACTAACGGTATATTTTTATTATCATCTGGTTCACATTACGAGTCATTTAGGTACAACATTTTTACCCAAAAGAGTTTTAAATTTTATTCAAGTAATTAATTTTTTTAAATTTGTTTCTTTTCCGTATGCCTTCTTCAGGCTTTTACGTTGCCATTCTCCCCTTTTCCCCGTTCCATCATAGACACCCCGTTCCCCGTTCACTTCATAGAGACCCCTCCTAGAGTGTTGTCCGCAGCCACTCATCCTAATGCACTACTGTGTCGCATTTGCACGAGAGCACAGGGAAACTGCGGAAAACCTGGCCGATACAGACGGCTTTATTTTTACTGAGTTTCTATTGTATGGGAATACATTAGAAACTCAGAAAAACTGCCTCCCACTCAGCAGTTGGCGCGCAAACCAGTGCACGGCTAAGCCGTCACCCATCCAAGGTATGGCCGCAAATAATGCTGCTTAACTCTGGGGACCGCCGAAGCCACACACCGACCGCGCGTCCACTACTGTCGGTTAATTTTATTCAAGTATTATTTGAAAACTGCAATAAAGTCAAATCTTCCAACTATACCTCTATTTTTATCAAGAGTCGCGGTAGTAGCTCGAGATAAGTACATTTAACTACCTACCATACCGACTGAGCTGACAAGACGCTTCAAGACTCTCTTACTCGAGTTTTCGATTTTGACCACTTTTTTATGAGGTTAATACATGATATCTAAAAAATTATACGTTTTTCGAGCTATTTTTAGTTGTGATAAGATAGTTTCCATTAAAATACTTTTTTAAAGACCAAAACGTGTATTTAGCTTCAGTAGTTCGTCCACAATGCTTATTTGAACCTTGAAACTCCCTTGAAATATTTTGTTTTGTTTTCGTCGTCCCGGATTTTCGCACACAGGTTTTTGTACACCGGCATTTTCGCACGGGCCAATCACTGGTGGCAAACTTCGTTTAGTGTATAACGACAGTCAGTGATGAGCCAGGTCAAACCGTGAACGTGTATAAATATTATAATAGTACTTTTTCTAACTCATGAATAGAAACTCCCGCTTTCCTCAACTGTAGAGCGTGGCGGAACGTGGCCGTTCCCATACGCCGTTAGGAAATGTCCTACGCATGCGCACATCAGCTACATTCTTCTTTTTCTACACGCATATTTGTTTTTCTAAACGCTGCCGCAACATTTCCTAACGCGCCCGGCACATTTTTTAACGGCGTGTTGAGGTTAGGGATCCTTTCCGCTCATACTCTACAGTCTCGGAAAGCGATCGTTTCTATTCTTTCGTTAAAAAATAGCACGGTGTGCAACTAGTGCCGGAATTGACGATTTCAACTCGTGCGATTGCCTCTCCAGAATCGCCAATTTTCAGCACTAGTTGCACAATGTACTATTTTGTAACAAATGCATGAGAAGTGCTTACCAAGTGTAATGTCGCGCGCGTGCAAGAAGTGATTCGCGTGCGAGAAGTAAAATAGCATCGATGGCCGTAAAGCGCCACTTACGCCACGCGCGGCAAGCACGAGAAGTAGCACTTCTCATGCATGCGTTACGAAAAAGCTATTTCGTAGTGTTTTTTCCGTAAATATCCCGTGTGGAAATTCGAACTCGCCATCACCTAGAAATCGACTAGTTTTCTTATTTTCTGTACAAGATCTAGGTCGGGAAAACTAGCTAGATTCGAGCGCTATGTGTAATTTCTCGCTGTCTAGTCGTTGTACAGCAAAACTGTCTAAAATCTGGCTAAGATTCTATTAATTCACCGAGTAAACTTAGTAGTGATTAACCAGTACGGAAATCGGTTAACCCTATAACATAAAATTGACTAGGTGCTAGACCGGATTTCTCTATTGAACCCAGATACCGGTTAAATAACCAGCATGTGTCTATCTGGGCATGCAGATTGATAAGTTAAACATAAATAAAAGTTATGGATTCATATGAAACATTATTAAAAATTCATGTGAAAATTTCTATATGAATTTTTATATATTTTTCTTTGCCCACCTATAAATCAATGTCAATAAATAATACCTTAAGCTCTTATTAATAAGAGCTTAATCGAAATGTCAACGAATATATTCGTGGATTTGGTCTGCGTAATCGACATTCCGACGGTTTTGAAAGGTTCAGGAATAATTAAAGAATGGGTGTCCGGTCTGATTTAACACATCTGAGTTCCAGAAACGTTTATACCTTACCTCACAGGACCTGTTGACATTTCGAGCGGCCATATTGGTTTTTTAGAGGTTCAGTAATATACAATTTTTTACATTTCTTGTATCTTTTGAACAGTAACTCGATTGGACACTCAAGCATGTATGTTTTTATTACATCCCTGCAAAATTTGGCGTATATTTGTAGCATATTTTCGATGAATAGTGTATACTACGAAATGGCCTATTTTTACCGACTAAAGTCAGTAAAAAAAAATCTACTCCAGCATCCCCTTAATAAAAGTGAATTTATTAATTACTAAATGAAACGATACCGTTAAAAAAGTTTGCACATTTATATTACCGGGAATTTTATTCATCAGCTGATATATTAAATTTAATACACGAGTGTAGTAAGATTACAAATATTTATATTAATTTTCCTAATTATCATAAAAAAGAAATTTTTTCACCCACAATGCAAAAATATTTTACAATAGTAAATATATTTTTAACAAATATTTACTGTATAATAATAAATATAATTTGAAAATCCAAAGTGCCACTAAATACTGTTTTGTTATTTAAGCACCTAGTGTACCTAAATCTGACGCAAATCAAAATTGGCCGAACGCTAACGGCTCCAAGAAATAGTACTTTGCGATACTAGTGCGTAAAAGCGGACTTTCGGCGAAGGTTGGAAAGTGGCTGCACGAGTCGAACCGAGCGCTACAACGGCACGAGGCGAAGCCGAGTGTTGTTTGTAGCGCGAGGGAAGACGAGTGCGGACACTTTACAACCGCCGTCGGGAGTCCGCTTTTACGTACAAGTATCGCATACTACTTTTTGTAACAAATGCACGAAGTGCCAGGTTATGTATGGCCGGCCGTGACACGAAGGAAAAGAACCGATGTGCGCATGCGCGCACAGTATTTTCGATACGGTTATCGTATTTTCGACACGGTTATCGTATTTTCGATACGGTTAGCGTATTTTCGATACGCCTTCTCGAAAAGCGCCATCTTCTGTCACAGCCGGCCCATACACAACCTGGTACTTTTCGTGCATGCGTTACAAAAATAATGTTTCGAGAAAAACTCATTTTTAACAGAATATAAATTCGACCGAACTCGCGGTACTAAAAATGCTATAACTCCGTTACTTAATATTGTGAATTACAGTATATAATTTTAAGGACATATTTTCAAGGTCTACAGTATTAAGAAAAGACATAAAATTATGTTGGTGACCCTCTTTAATAAAGCTACGACTACCTCAAAACAGTAAAAATGTTATTTACAAAATAAGGGAGCCAGATTTCGAGATAACAAACTTCGTTATGTTAATGACAGAAATGTAGTGTTTTTCACGGATTTCCCGCCAAAATTCAAAACTACCGTAAAGATTATGAAAATTCCACACATTTTTATATGTTTTTATTAAAAATGACACAAAATTTTGTATAAAAAGGAAATTACACATTTTTTATGTCAAAATTATACAAAAACATGAAAGTGTAAAATTTTAGACACAATATTTATATAGTTTTTCTATAAAGTTGTAAAATGAAAGGAAAATTTGTGTCAAATTATCACAACGTTTCCAAGGACCGAAAATTTACGTTAAAAGTATAGTAATGTCAATTTAGTTTTTACTGTGTATCGTTGTGCTGTACTGCAAAAAAAAAATCCGTAAAGAAATTGGATATTCTGAGCGATAATGGTTACAGTGTAAAAAGAATGTACTTGAGATTGAATGTACCTTTGCTGGAAGTTTCAATGCATAAACTAATATATTAAATTTAATATACAAGTGTAATGTAATGTTAATATAATTTACTTTAATTTTACAGTAAAAGTACTTGAATTTTAATAATATGATTTCATTTTACTGGAACAGAATATGAATTTTATACAATAATTGTATATTAAATTTCAATGACAAGTTTATGCATAAAATTTTCCAGTCTTTTCTAACAGCGTTAACGTTTTACAGTAGCATACGTAAGCCCGGTGAGCTAATATTTCGTCTTTCATCTCGTATCACTCTCGCACTTGTATACGAGCTGGATCGACGATTAAGGTTTAATGACACCCGGTGAGGTCGATGGGAAAACGAGTGAGGGTCCCTACCAACGGAATACATTCACCCGACGATAGATAACCGCTCTTAGGTTACGTACACTCGTTACCCAGCGAGTACTCGGTGTACATCTTGTCTCTCAACGAGCGGAGTTTCTGTGTCGAGAAACTTCGACCATGCAACAAGCGTCCAGTGCACAAGCACTCGTCGACACGTAGAAGACCGTGGTCGACACTGAGACGAAGATCCGCGCTCACGAAGGAAGAATGTCGTTACGCACTCTCAATTCCTACGTAATCTCAAATCTGGGGTCACGCTGGTTTCGCTACTCGCACCATAGCTTTTCTCACCAGCTACGATGATTCACACTTTTTGTTTCTCTTATTTCCTCTTTAACTAACAATGTTTTCTCTTCGCTTTTCCGCCGAGGTGTTTGTAATCTGTGAAATCTTTGGCTTTGTGTGTAATAAAAGGTACTATTATTTATAGTAGTCATTTTTATATACACTGTTAGAAAAGACTGGAAGTTTTTATGCATAAATTCGTCATCTGAATTTAATTTACAATTGTGGTATAAAATGATTGTACTTTTGCGGTAAAAATAAAAATAATTTTTTTTTATTAATCCGAGTCCCTTTACTGTAAAATTAAAGTAAATTATTGAATTTGCTTGCACCATACATTAATTTTACATCACACTTGTATATTATATTTAATATACCAGTTTTTGCATAAATACTTCCAGTACTTGTACATTAAATTTCGAGTATAGATTTTTTTATAGTGCATAAATATGTATGCTTTGCTGGTGTTTAAATGGTGTACGTTGTCTGAGCATGATCTATGCGTCCCCGCAATATTACACACGTGGAAAAACAAAGTGGAATACGAGCCATTCACAATTTATACGGCAAATTGTATAGAGTACTAGTACGCAGTACATTGACTGGAACATGCATGCGTCCACGCACGTGCGTGCAGACTTTGCTAGTACACTGATTCGTAATACCGTGCGTACACACGAATTACCGTTCATTACTGTATACCCGCAAATAGTGCGTTTGTCGTTACACTTAAAGTCTGCCCGGATAAAATTCGTATGGGCGGCGCGTTTGCATTATCATCGAGTATAGCTGGCCGTCTTGGATATTAATTTGCCGCTATTGCTTGCAACCCACACTATTTTTTTGTTGATATATGTACTTAAGATGATAAAAGAACCGAATGGAAACTTATTATCTTTAAGTAAACAATGAGAACTTTATTTACAACGTTTAATGATGTTAATTATTTTTCATTGGCAGATATGGGAACTAGTCGATAGCAAAATGGGATATCTCAGTCGGAGCGGACTCTACAAGGGTCTCGCTCTCGTTGCCTTTGCTCAAGCTGGCAAGCAACCCAGCGACAAACTCCTGGAAAATTCCGAATCTCAAGGTAAAAAATATGAGTATAACTATTAATGTATACACACAATCTCAACAAAAATAATCGGTGATTGGCGGGAAAATTCGAGAATTTTTTTTTTTTTTTTTTTTTTTTTTGCCAATGCATGCGTAAAGTTTCTCAGAAAATATTGACTTCCTCGTAAATTATGGAAAATTTATCAGTCGAAGTAAGAATGAAATCAAGTTCTTCAAAATAAAGATATTTTCATAAAAATTCCGAATTTTTACAAAAAAACATTGAATTTTAGGTTGAAGGACTTCGGTCGATGGCCAATTGGCATCACTAATTCTTACTGTCATTGTCCATGTAATTATTGTAATTCTCATTGTGCGTATGTCAATAAATTCATATTACTACTACTACATTGAATTTTTCTTTGAAGTATGAGAAATCGGAGACTTTTTCGAAAAAATTTCAGAGTTTTACACAAAAATTTACCGAACTATTTAGAAAAATATTTTTGCTGAATTTAACTAAATGTTAGAATGACAAAATGATTTCGTTCCGTGCTTCGTCGCTATATTAAAATATTGTTATTGTAGCATTTTTCTATATCTGAATAATTTTCGTTTTGATACAGAACTGCCTGTACCTGTATTGGGTGATTTGTCGGAAGTAATGTTACTCGCGCAACGTCTCTATCGCGGCGGAAATCCCTCTAAGCTAGGAATCACCTACACGGATATATGCAAACTCGATAGTATAGAAGTGAACCTGGTACCTGAAAGAAAGGGTATATTTCTCAAACATGTCGAGTATCAAGTCACGAGTAAGGTGAGCATGAGTCAGTATAAATAATTTATTTAAAACGTGAAAATGCGTAAATTTAATATAAAAACTTGTAATTTTTCTACACTCGTGTATTACATTTAATACATATTACATTTAATCATAAACGAAATTATGTAAACATTTTCAACAGTGTAAATATAGTTCTCCTAAATTACAACGCTACCAGAAAACAAGACTTTGCGCAAACTCTAACATGATACATTTCTATCAGTTTACAATTCTCCCCGATTTAAGTAAATGGTCGTTTTTTCTTGATTTTTTTAAGAGAATAAAAAGCTTATTGGTTTACAAGTAAGAACATGTTAAAATTTAGCGAAGTACAAAATGTTCATAAACAGCTGAGCAGCTGTTGCTTAAAAGTTGCCTCCTTAGATTATTAGTCTACACGGAGAGAAGGATCTGATACTTTAAACCATATTTCTAGTAAAAAATGTCGTACATTGCTGATACACGGGAGCCATGATGCCACCTATCAAAAAGTACGAGAACTACAAGAATTTTTACCACGAAATATGGTTAAAAATTCTATGTATATGGTAGAAATTCTCATAGTTTTCGTACTTTTCGTCAGGTGGCGGCTATGGTTTCTCAATACCAGGCGCGTTTGGTAATTTTGACCATAGCATCTGGTAAATTTGATCACATCCTTCTCTCCATGTACCAGATCACAACTCTCTGGGCGACGAACTATCAGATAAAACACAGTGCTCTTTACACTATCCGGATAAAACAAGATATTCTCTGTTTCATCCAATACTCTATCAACTGGAGAGTTTTGTTCTGGTAGAGATGTGAGCTTTTGATACATCAGGGCGAGGTGTAATTTAATAGAAGTGAATTATGGTAGAGTTTGAGCGGAGGCTTGTATTCTGGTCAAGTTGTAATTTGCGGTAGTTGTATTGGGTCAAGATGTAAATGTGCTATGTGATATAATTTAAAGACAGCAAATAATAATCATTTCGAAATATGCAAATGCAGTACTTCGACGAAAAGCGTCTTAAATGAATATTCTGTTAAATAATTATCGTTATCATCGTTTTTGCAGAAAGTGTTTTCATTCATATATTTATATATTTAAACAGCGATTTGAAGAAAAATTCACGCACGTGGTGTATAATTATCTGAATAATTCTTTCGAATGTTGGTAGCAAGGAAATCATAAACATGAAGTCTGAAAAACGTGCTGAATCAACAATTTATTGTTTACAGGCTTTCAACTCAATTGTCCACAGACGCTACAACGACTTTGTCTCGCTGCACGAGCTTCTTCTGGCGCGATTTCCTTACAGGCTCATACCAAAGCTCCCACCGAAAAAGATTGTTGGGGGTAAACTAAATGCGCTTACATGGATTATTTAGTTAGAAAAATCGATTTTTAAGTTCGCAGAAAAAATAAGTACATAGGATGGTTTTTTGCAGCGGACTCGCAGTTTCTTGAAGAGCGAAGAAGATCATTACTCCGTTTTTTAACGCTGATTGCGCGACATCCCGTCCTTAGACAGGATCCTATAGTACACTTCTTTTTTACTTACACCGGTGAAGAAACACAGCATAAGATACGCGAAGTTTTTAGACGTGTCCCCGACGAATTTGCCACATCTGAACTATCCAGCCGAGCCAAAGAACTCGTGCCTCCAGAAACGCTCACTGAATTTGCCAACAGCAGAGATCAAATAAGAGTCATACTTTTGGGCATTTCGAGGCTCAAAAACATAGCCGATTGCTTGGCTATAAGATCGCACAGCTACGCGGCTGATATGGCGGAATTGGGCACATCGTTGACGAATTTAGCTGCTGAACCATATGGGACTAGCGGATGGGCTAGCGGCGGCTCCACTATCTGGCACGATATGAAGAAAGGATTTCACGTAATATCGAAGTACGATTTTTGCTTATTTAAACTTATGTTACTTATTGATTATTTTTCATCTTTCACTTTGGCTTCTGAATTTTCTAAAAAAACGTCTGGAATATTATAACTTGATAGAATTATGATTTTTCAAACTTATTATTTGAAACGAGGTTCCGAATACGGCCGTTGTAAATTGCTTTCTTATTTTCCACCTTTCTCAAAGGCTGCTCTATGTGCAAGCCAACTTTGGTCCGTATACTTCCTCATAGATGTAATTCCTTGAAGGGTGCAAGTGAAGAAAAATGTGACGGCCCAAGTATGCAATTTTTAAAAATTTTGATTACCATCAAATATGTATCTGTTATCAGGATCGTAGTAAATTACATTTCGTTAAAATGTAATCCATTTGTAAATTGAGTTTGCAGTTTACTAGAGCTACGCACATCCATTATATGTTTAACACTTTTCTCGACGTTTTAGACCATTATCAGTATTTCAACTAAACCTCTTAATGAAAATAAAAACGGTTGTATAGACTTTTTTATTTTCATACCAATATTAATGAGTTATTATTCTTAATTAATATCTGTGTACTTTCGCAGAGAATTTAATCTACTATCTGCGAGGGCCCTGCAACAGGCAGTGCGAGAAGAAACGATGCTCTGTGAAAGACTGAATCTTCTTCTGGACGTTCTAGTGGCTCACAGGACTTTGTGCGAACGACACGAGCGTGGCGTAAGTGCGGATCATCAACGCGCACTCTCGACTATGTTGGTGCTAAAGAAACGTCAGATGCAAGGAGTCATTCGTGGCACTGATGTGAGTGAATCTATAACTTCATATTAACGAGTATTCAACAATAAACCCTTAACCGTTTTGTCTGCAGGCGGATACTGTAGAGTATTTGGAAAATAAAATGGTCGCTCAGGAGTCTGTGATAGCAAACGTCGAGCTGAGAAACTCCTTTTCCCTGCATTGTCTGCACATGGAGACGCAGTTGGTTCATGCCCATCTTGAAATTCTTGCCACGGTCCTGCAGAGTCTCGTGAAGGTTCAGATTCGCGGACACTCGGAGGTAATTAAGAAAATTCCAATGCTTCGCAGCAGTCAATCGGTGCTACGTTTTGTAATGGTTTTTCTGCCAAAAAAACGTTGCCGCTGGCGTATTCGCAACGCATGACTTTTTCATCACATTCCGTATTGACGTAAAGTCTTTATCGGGTAGTTACTCGGGTATAGTTACGAATTACATGGATAGAAAATCTAGAATTTCGTAGATCAATTGCAATCTGTGGTTTCCGCTATACATTGTTAACTTCGTGTTTTAAAATTCGAGCTATAGCGGGTGCGGGTGTTTTTAAATATAGCACTTGCGAGGTGGCGCCGTGTGAAAAAGACTGTTACGAGTCAGATGGCTGGTTCGAAGTAATTAATTGTACGGACTGTGGTTGGTGCGCATTGTCTTACAGCCTAGCGAATAGAAATTATTGGTTAATTTAAACTACTTAATCTCGCAAATAAAACACAGTAGAGTTGATTTACAACACTTTCAATTTTAATTAATACTTTTAACACTACACACATCACATTTATTAAAATGCACAAAATTTTATACTGTTCGTTAATAACGCGACACTATTTAATAAACTACGTCGATCAACTAATTATATGTAGATACTCAACTTTATAAAAATGAACGGTACTTCGTTACGCGAAATAGTACCAGAATTTCGGAGCGATGTTAATACCGCAAAAGTTGTCATGAGAGTACCTGCTTGACGCCGCGGCTCTTGGAAGTTTAGTTTTCTCCCTTAAAGATAATATGTTTTGCCGATTGGTCAAAATTCATGAAGTAGGGATTAGAAACGGGGGTAAGACGTACGCGGCGACCCAAGCGACGGACGGTTGCATGGGTCCAGCGCGGGAGGACCGAAAGGGCCTGAGATAGCCAGCGTCGTGCGTGATATAAAACAGACACGGACTCCGCGACTTGCTACAGATCTCCGGTGGTCGTAAAACATTGGCGACCAGCTTCAATCAGCGTGTGGTCGTTCAAGTACTGAGTTCTGCAACTATAAGATTTCTTTGAGAAAAAATGTAAAGGGATTTATTACTGTTCTGGCTAATGTAGAATTTGAAAGAAAGTCATGTTTGAGAGAAACACGATTCTTAATCCTGTTTTTAGTTTTCGAGTCACGTCGTTTTGCAGATACTCACATTTTCCTTTTTACAACTGCCAAACGTGTGCAGCAGAACTCTATATTCTTATGCTGGTACTGTTAACGTTAAAATACTTCATTTATACAATAACCAGACGCATTCTGAAGAGCGACGTATTCTTTTCCCCTGGCACTCTTCAGATTATTATTGTTCCCGGCATTTGCCCAAGCTCTCGGGGAAACTAGGGAAAACCCGAGAGAGGAACCGATTATTACTTAATTATTAATGACATAACATATGAATAAACACAACATAGAAATAAATTATATATACTGTGACGTATTTTTCGTGAGCATAATCGGTAACAATAAAATCAAATTTTATTCGATAACTGCATCACGATACAGTCACCTTCGGCCGTCCACTCTCGTTCGCGCTTCCGCAAACCCGGTGGGCGCCAGTTAATTTTTGTTTCACCGGTATTAACTAGTCGGTATGCCCGAGGAATCGAGTTGATCAGGCTCGATTCCATTAAAATCGAAAGTCCGGAGCAAAACTAACGATCGAGAACCCCAACGAAGGAAATGGTAGCTTAGTTAATTTTTGGAGTCGCGTAAAATTAACAAACGCAACTGGATGCGCTTGCGAGAACAAACGGTTGCGGAAATGCACAGCCGCTCAGACTGCTAGGTCGGGGTAGAGAGGGTCGAGGTTTGGCCCAGTAAATAGCTTTTAATTTCACGAAATCTTTAACGGCGAGAACTGAAATATTGTCCAACAAAATATTCGAGAGCAAATATAATAAATTGTATTATTGAATTAATGCGAGAGCCAGCATGAAGCACCGAAATCGTAAACGGTAACAGCGAGTTGCAAAGCAACTCACGCGGAGCCGAAACTGCGGTAATTGCACGAATATTCCGTAGCACGAGATCATTAATCGAAGCGATCGGCGCATTCGATTAAATAATTAATGAACGGAAAACGACTCACCAGAATTCTTCCAAATAATTCCGAGGTCCGGTAAGAAATCTCAGAGGTTTCACGGGAATAGTCAGTGCACTCTTGCACTACACCGAACGAGAACTTTAAGTTTTATTCGAAAGAATAAAACCCTTCGCATCGCGAGTATGCATGGCATACGTCGTTCTTGATACGGAGCACGAGAACTTAGTACAATACACACCGTACTATATAGAGCGCGAGAACTACGCGAAGACGCGCGCGCGAGCGATAGACAAGCTATCAACACGGGAGCTCTGTTTAGGCCTTGAGGCACCTCGGCGGTGTTCCAAGCGAGACTGATTGTCTCCAGCAATCATCGAAATCTGGTCATAATAATTATGAATTCCTCCCAAAATCCCTTACTCGAGAACTACTGCCCTCTCCCTCGAATCACTTCGTAACTATATCGGGAACGCAAATCATGCCGGTAACATTTTCGAAATCTATACAATCGCCTCCCTTATTGCTTCGCGCGAGAACGGGTCTACTCAGCACACTTATGCACTACACTGCAACAGGATGCTCCATCCATTGCCAACAACCAACAAAACTCCACCCGTTCTTTAGCGCAGTACATTATCTCAATAGAGCGCCAGATTTACACCGGTCTACAACTAATCGCAAGACTCGTTCGGTGACTCTTGTCTGCCGGGCTGCTCGTTTCTTTGAGCTCTCATCCTCGCGACAGATTTGAGTGCACCGATCTACCGAAACTTCACAACAACAATAACAAAACCTAAGAATCATAATTCTTAGCTAAACCGAGACCGTAAATTCGAGGGAAAGCAGCTCGAAAACGCTGAAAAATAGCAAGTAACGATAACACAAGCCCTTGTGATCGTGATTTCCAAAAAATCACGACACAATATATAATGACAACTAACTTAAAGATCGTGTCCGAGATGCAGGTTGCCATTTCAATATTTGAAATTTGTTCTCTTTCTGATTAATCTTAATATATCATAGAGGGCAGATACGTGGCGAGCGTGCGCTCGTCACTTTATCACCTCAAATTTTTTTTTCGTTTTGATAGCATTTTCGTTGCTGCGATAGTTTGACAAGTCCGATTTGCATCGAGGTAATTTTTATGTCAAACCTATAAAAAATTATAGTGTATGTGACTTATCGTTCACTGTTCCTTTGTTGATAATTCTATCTGTATATCTCAAACCGAAATATAAGAACTTTTAAATTAGCTTGTGGTACGAAAATTGGTGTTTTTTATCATTATGGTTCACAGCTTTTTACAAAAGTTACTGTGTTTCCGTATGGCACAGACAGATAGTCAGGCAGACAAAAATGAGTGAATGCATGGTTTTAAATATCTAAGACTCTAAAATACGTATTTCCGTAAAAATCTACAGGTCTTTTTTTTAATTGGAATATTCTCTCATTCTTTATATTTTCTATGTGATGAGAGACTAAAAATGATTTCATAAAGAAACGGCGATATTAAAATAATGCTTAACATTATTTATAAAGTAGGTAATAAGTGCGTAGTACACCTAAAGATGTACAAGAGCATTAAAATTTGTAAAAAGTTACGTATTATTTTTCGGAAAAAGAAAAAAAATTGAAAAATCTATCTCTTTGGAAAAAACCATTAATCGGTTAATATTTTTGTAAGTCCAGCGCTACGAATATTTCTCTGTGACATAAACACGCACTACAGAGCTAGAGATAAGAAGAACAAAAAGCTGTTCATTGCGATAAAAAAAGCGTACATCTTCACAAAATTGATTTAAGAAAGCACTGATTTTATTAATGTGCACTGCAATTTCGTTAACACAAACCAGACAGTCCTTGTAGGTTTCCAGTTATTTGTACGATGATTATGTCATAATGATATATGTTGTAATAATGGAACTTTTGTTGTAGCTCGCTGAAGTATGGAAACTGATTGAACCAACGATAATGAAGTGCCTGCCGGAAAAAGCAACGATAAGCTCTAACGGTGTTACGGAAAATGAAGGACCTCTGAAGTGACCCATGTTTATTCGTTGGCTCGATCCTCCTTTTCGTGAAGTGTGTAAAAACGGTTTTATGAACTTTTTCTCAACGTCGAAACGTTTTTTATTTGAAGTCAAGAAGAATTAAAAAGTCTGTGTACATACGAAGTTCATAGCCACCTAAAGTCGCATTTATGTTTTTTTTCTGTCGTTCGTCTGAACTTTTGGTAGCTATGACTTGTGCCAAGTGAAGGCCATTCTATTTTTCTAAGCTACTTTATCTAGAGTTCACACACAGTAATAACTTTTATGTCGCAAAATGGTTAACGATGTATACTTTTACTATGCGCAGTGTTTCAACGTCGATCACGATTTGTCGTATAAGCTACTACGTCACGCAAGTGTTTTTTTAAATACGTAAACAAAAATATTTTATGAAATATCCTACATTCCTCGTTGTGTACTTAATATATATATTTTATTACATGTATAAAAAAACGCACTACCGTTCACTCCCATGTGTACATATCAAATGTATATAAAAATGCTATATATATCATAGCCTACGTAATGGTAAGTGTAGTGGACGGAGCAATAGTTGTGCTCGCTGACAGCAAAAATATAAAAGAAATTAATAAATCTAAGCATCCCAAAGAACTTGTCTCGAATTATATTTCACCTTGAATCCAATGATTCGTAAATGAATTAAATGACAAAGAAACTGTAAATAAAAATTTGGTACAAAAAAAAAACAGGATTTATTTTTTGAGAATCAAGATACTAATACAATTTATTCCCATGAATAAAAAAATAGAATTACCGGATTATAAATAGCTAGGGTCCTAGTTATTTATTTATTTTGTCCTTCGTTTCTGACAAAACTGTCATTTATTTATTAAACGAGTACCAATTGGAGCATAAAAATTGGAGAATAAAAAAACTTCATGTGAACATAGCTGATGGGTACCAACTTTTTAGAAGAGGACTAGAGTTAACGGTCTCAGGCGTTTAAGCGCCTGAGTCTCTATGTCAGTTTTGACATTTGACATAAACAAAAAATGTCAATGTATGAACTTGGTCCCAGTATGTCTGACGGCACCGTGGACCAATCACAGCACGAATTAGAGGTGTGCAGTGACCGCTGATTGACCGTCAATTCTGTGAAATGACTGTCAATAGTGCATCCATATAGTTGTGCTGTGACCGCCAATTGACCAGATCTGACCGTCACTGCACATCTCTAGCACAAATAAACTGTAATGTCCTACTTTCCCGGTAATTTGACTTTAATTTAGAATTCACGTGCAAGGTGCCGCGAAGAAATGTTTCGCCCGTGGAACACTGAAGTGTTCAGCTCGGAGGCGCGAGAACGTACGGAAGGTTTGAAATAATATAAGCTTGAATTCATATTGGAAATAGATAATAAACTGTTGGTAAGAATATTGATATTTGATATATAAAAATACAAGACAGGAACATCCGTACCGTATAACAGTCGAAAGTATTCTGAATAAACAATTTTGTCTTCTGTGCCGATGACGTCCCCAGCGCATCGATGAACGGGGGTGATTCATCCCTACAGGTTGACCGTTGGCCAATCGTCGGTTGTCGTAGTGGCGTCGTTTCTCCTTCTCCAGGGCTGCTGGCCATTCCCGTCTTGCTGCCAGTAGCGGGAAAAGCGGGTCTGTCTGGCTTGGCGCGCTCAACGTCGATCGCCCGATCGGCGCCGGCCCTAGCCTGTTGGTCACTACGTGTGGGCGTACAATGTCCGTACGCGGGTCTGATTTTTGTACACTCGAGTATGGTCTCAAGGGATTATGAGAATTACCCTCATCCGGTGGTCTGCGAGTTGCGATGAGTTCCAAGAGAGCTCCAATGTTGCAAAAGAGAAAGTGTTTCCATGCGCTCACTACTTTACGTGTGACTAAGTATTTCTATCTTTAAAATATCTATAAGTATCTATCATAAATCCGCGCGGTTCGCGGGCTTCGATTGTCGACTGTTCATTCGATATAACCTTGGCTCTACGTCACAAAACCAACCGGTAGGGTATTGTCCGCCCACTGGCGGCCCGTCGGAATGTCTCCATCCGCAATGTGACGCTAGTAGTCGATTGAGCGAACCGGCCTATTCGGCCGTATATGCATGCAATACAATTTAAAAACAATAAAAAGTATTGCAATAGCGCGACGTATTTTGATTTTTTTTTTTTTCGTGCGTGCAAATGATTTTGTTAAAGGAGTTTGAGTTGGTAGACGTAAAATAAATAACATATTTTAATACAAGATAGAAATGTAGATATTTTTATTCTGTACAACAACATATGCAATATCGATTCGACTGCTTTTTAAGTTATGCAAAACTTGGACGATTCAGATAAAAAACGTTTATTTTTTATTTTAAGGGCTCTTTTATTCCTCACCGATGGAAAATTCAAAATAATTATATTTTTTCAGGATCGCACTGCAGGATTTTTTGTCACTAGATACAAAAATCCTTCACTGTGATCCAAAAGGAATATAATTATGTCACATTTTTTCAACGGTGAGGAAAAAGTAGGACTTATATATAATAAAATATAAAATAAAAATAAACTTTTTGAACTGACTTGGTCCCCTTAAACCTTAACTTAAATAAAGATAACACTTACAGCATGTAAGTGGCTTGAGATGCGGAATCTCTCGGGATTGTAAACAAATTAAATTTTCCAGGATTCGACTTGTATCCGGATGTACAATCTAGCACGATGCAGGTTGTTATTTTCACTAGGGAAAACGCACTGGACGCACTTATCCTGAATAGGAAATAAATTCTCGGCACGCACTTTTATTAATTTACCGTTTTTCGAACGAATTTACCAAATTTACGTTTTGTTTTGAGGTCAATATGGTTACGATCATTGAATGTTGACGAAACATATATAGCATATATATATATGCGAAATCGGTCAGAGTACCTGCAGCGCAACACTCCGGAACTATTTCGGTGGCGACATTCTGACGTGAAAGCAAAGAATATGGATGTACATAGAGGTGCGGACCCTATGCTTCTCCTGAAGCTGCGCAGAAACTGAAGTACGCACCAAAAATGACGAAAATGCGTGGTACTCCAGTTTCTGCGCAGCTTCAGGAGGGCCATAGGATCTGCACTTCTATGTACATCCATATTCTTTGGTGAAAGTTAACGTATTAACGTGATGTGTTAGTGCTCGGTCGGTAACAAAAACTGTAAAGCGTTGTTCTTGGTCATAATTGATGTTTCAGGCAAAAGACGAGAAGTACTGACTGCGGAGTACCGAGACGCAGTCAGTACTTCTCGACTTTTATTCGAAAAATCAACCGTGGCGAAGAATAACACTTCGGGAAGATTCAACTATTTCACTCGCACTTATGGCGATCTGAGAGAGACAGACGATATGTAACACATCATCTTAAGGAGACAATATGTAACACATGACCTTAAGGTGTTACATATTGTCTGTCTGTCAGATCGCCATAAGTGCGAGTGAGATAGTTGAATCTTCCCGAAGTGTTATTCTCCGCCGCGGTTCATTTTTCGAATAAAAGTCGAGAAGAACTGACTGCGTCTCGGTACTCCGCAGTCAGTACTTCTCGTCTTTTGCCTGAAACATCAATTGTGACCAAGAACAACGCTTTACAGTTTTTGTTACCGACCGAGCAGTAACACATCATCTTAAAATAAGGCTGAGTGTCCCCGGCCTGGGTATTATTTTCACCAAACGCGTTTTCACCACAGATTTGTTTCACCAAATCCGAAACCGATTGCTTGACTCAATCTCCCGGTAGATGCCGCCACGAGCAGCGTCTGACTTCAGTTTTTTTAAATTCCTTTTTCTTCGATGTTTTACAACATTTTAAGTATTCTAATATGAATCCCATGAAAAAAAATGTTTTTCATAAAAACAAAACTTTGTTTATTAAGGAAGCAAAAAAAACCACGAGTAATTGCACAGAAGCTCGAATTAAAATTCGAATAAAGTCAAATGATTGGTTATTTCGTTCAGCGACGCCATTGGCTGTTTATTCCACCCCCCCCAACAGTGTAGTCCGAGGGAAGCGTAGGGTGACCCGTCCTTATGCCCACTTATGCCGCGTTACGGGCAAGCAAGTGAATAGAGGTTATACTTTTCAGCATCAAATTCGCGCACATTTTCATCACGATGTACGACGATTACTCAGACCAGGTAAGTAAATTATTCATAAAAAACGCTCCAGCTCGTGAATATGCAATTAAAACGCTAAATATAATTGCAGTATGACACCTACGACGAGTACGCTCCGGTCGAGCATGTTGAGCCCTATGACAGATATCGTCAGCAGGTACCCGAGGTTGTTCGAAAGTTCCTCGTTTACTTCCGCAACTGCATAAACGAGGGTATGATTTTCGAGATTCAGAATCTCTATGAAAACACCTTCCCCAAGATATCGGAGCAACTCTTCGACAAGCAGTCCTGGCCAGAAGAGTCTGACATAGCGCACATCGTAGAAAATGATCAGATCTTCCTAATCCTCTACAAAGAGCTATACTACCGTCACATCTATGCCAGAACACAGGGCCCAACTTTGGAGCAGCGTTTTGGCTCATTTTACAACTATTGCGACCTCTTCAATTACATTCTCAATCCTGATGAGCCGGTGCAGCTGGAGCTTCCGGACCAATGGCTATGGGAGCTCATCGACGAGTTTGTGTATCAATTCCAGTCGTTCTCACAGTACAGAGCAAATTTGACCAACAAATCGCCAGAGGATATTGAAAATTTAAACACCCACAACAAAATTTGGGATGTTTTGTGCGTTTTGAATGTTTTGCACTATCTGGTTGACAAATCCAAGATCAAGAGCCAATTGGAAGTGTATGCCAGTGGCGGAGATCCAGATTCTGTTGCTGGAGCTTTTGGAAAGCATTCTTTGTACAAAATGCTTGGATACTTTGCTCTGATTGGTCTGTTGAGGCTTCATTCTCTGCTCGGAGATTATTACCAGGCTATTAAGGTTTTGGAAAATGTTGAGATCTACAAGAAAAGCGCTTACTCTCACGTTCCCGGTTGCCAAATTTCAACGGCCTATTACGTAGGATTCGCGTATATGATGATGCGCCGCTATGCCGACGCTATCAGGACCTTCTCCGGCAGTCTCTTATACATTCAGCGCACGAAGCAACTGTTTACGACGCGAAGCTATCAGAACGATCAGATCAACAAGCAGACGGAACAGATGTACCATTTGTTGGCTATTTGCCTCGTTCTTCATCCGCAATGTATAGACGAGGGACTACAACAAGCTCTGAGAGACAGAAATTACCACGAGAAGATGTACAGGATGCAGTGCGGAGAGTTGGTTGAGTTCGAATCTTGCTTCTTGTTTGCTTGCCCGAAATTTTTGTCATCTACGCCACCCGGACCTGACTCTAAGAAGGAGGATTATATCAGGGAAGCGATTAAGCATCAGACTCAAGTATTCATGGACGAGGTCGTGCAGCAAAAAATGCTGCCGACTATTCGGTCGTATCTGAAACTTTACACAACTCTGCCACTCAGCAAACTCGCTACATTCATGGTCAGCATCACGAGGCCCGACGAGAATTGGGATCTGGACAAAGAAGTCGCTGCACTCACTATTCACTTGCTGTGCTTTAAGCACAAGATGAAGAATATCGTTTGGACGAAAGGAGCTTCGGGGTTGGAAGGAAAATTCCAGTCAGGCTCGGAGGTAGTTATCTTTTTTACATTTTATTTATGTGGAAGGTTTCCTTTATTTTTTTTAAATCCCGATAAGGGATTTTGGATATTGGCTTGATATTCTGTAACAGAACTCTGGTCAGGTAAGAAAATAGCCAAACGCAATTAGACAAGTTTTTAGATTTGCTTAAAAAAAAAAATTTTATTAAGTTTTTATGTTTTGGATGAATAGATCTCCTATAATATTTTTTACTTCATTCGTTGCAATAATGAACGTTTTACGTACCCTCGACGCACAAGTCGCCATTTTCACACCTTATAAAGTAAAAATACTTTTCGAATTGTAATTACTGATGTTGACCATTTCCGTTAGGTTCATCCGACTATGCGCTTAAAATCAATTGTATGAAAACGACAATGACGTGGAATGTAACGTTTTATCATCTAATGGAAGTTCCTTACGAGTTTAGTGACCATTTCTTCGACATCTAATCGTAAACGTCTCGTTTTTTGCTTAGAACAATATCGCGAAAACCTCTGTAAGCTAACTTCCATTGTAAATCAAAACAATCACGTTCTTTTTATCGAAAGAATAAAGTAAATATTATTTTGAAAAGATATTAACGTTTCATAAAGCATATGCTTTTATTTCACTCAGTGTAAAAACGTGGTTTTACGCACGCTTCGCATGCGTCAAACCTCATTTACACACCTTGTGAAATAAAATTTTGTACGATACTCATGCGAAAAACGTTTTCTGAACTCGTGTGATTGCAACACTCGCCTTCGGCTCGTGCTGCAAACTCACACTCGTCAGAAAAAGTTTTTTCGCTCTCGTATCGTAATGTACTATTTTAATACCTTTATTCTATTATACTGAACTTACCTGTCTTTTTCTTCCTCTCGAATCATTACATTTCAGTTATCCAACTGTGTCTGATCGCAATTATAACCCGCTACTAGTTTACTTACGAAAAAAAGTGTTCAATTAATGAATAATTGAATTGTTTTTTTTTAGGTTGACTTCTACATCGACCACGATATGATCCACATCGCGGACACGAAAGTTGCTCATCGTTACGGCGATTTCTTCATTCGCAAGATCCTGAAGTTTGAAGAGCTCAACCGTAAGCTTCATCACATAAAAATCTAAATGAATTGATACGTTTTTGTAAACATTGTACGGTTTTCAATTACATGGTACGAAAACGCGACATAAGAAATAAATAGTATTTTCTTTAATAACCTTCCTTTCCAATATACAGAGGCACATATGTTGTCTTTATCAATGTAACGTCAACGGGAGTAATTTAAGAAACTTAAAAAAAAATTAATCCGACAATGCAAAATTGAAGAGAGTTGAAGGGCGTCGCACTAGTCAAATCAATTCCAAATTTTTGTGAAATTTTATACATTCATCAACCATAGTTGAGGATAATCAGAATTGCAGAGCATGTGTCTTTAATCCGAAAAAACATTAATAACGATTGATGTGCAAAAACGTCAACCGATTACCCTAGCAAGTTACGACCGCTGCTTTTTCTTTTAGGGAACCAAACCGATTGTAAACAATGACAAATCAGACCGCATTTTTCTTTTTTTGGATTTCACAACCGAAAACTGACCGAACTTTTTGAAATGACATTTATGAAATATTTATTTGCGTTTAATAAAACTCGTACTTTTGGTCTTTGGATTTTAAGTTCGAACTTATTCGCCAAATTGGTATATATCTGATCGTAACTAAAGAATGTAAACTTTTTATTATCGGTGGGAAACTGTTTAATTATGCTAAGGTAAACGGCCCGGTTTGTGATGATGTAAGGCAACCCTCTCACTCTACCCATGTAAAACCATAGAGTAAACGAGGACCTAACGAGGGTCGCAGTTTGTGACGCCACCATTTAAGAATTTACTATTGGCCGCTTCTGGAATGGTGGGGGAAGCCGCCTATGCTAAGTAGCGCGTCAGGAACCGGACCAACGTCAGAAACAGGGCCGTTTACCTTAATGTCGCTCTGTGCCTTAAACCCCTCAGCCATTCACACTTTTGGAAGTATATGTGTTGACTGTCTATTTGAAGTATAAATCGAAACATTTTATAATTCTTTTCTATAAGTGCATTGAGTATTATCTTCTCTTAAAAAGTTGGTGGCGAGATATATCGACTTTCGAGTTTTAGTATCGAAAGTGCGAGATTTAATTGTTGTCGGTTTATTCGTGCTGTGATTGGTCGACGGTGTCGTCAGTCAGTCGCACTGCGATCGGGACCAAAATCATGCATTTATTGTTTTGTTTATGTCAAATGTCAAAACTTATAGAAAGAGACTCGGGCGCTTCAGCGCCCGGGTCCGCTTATCCCTAGTCCTTCTCTAAAAAGTATGTTGCGTGATTTTATCGAATTGCGAGTTGGTCCATTGTTGTCACGTTATTCGCGCTGTGATTGGTCCAAATTGGCGCGAGATCAGATCGAGACCGAGTTCGTGTTTAACACGTTTGACAGTTGCAATTCTGACAATTTTGTCAGAATTTTGTAAAGTTGGTTGACTTTACAATATTTCGGGGTTTCCGGATTATGTGTTAATTGCGAATATTAAACTAGGCTTAAGATGTTGAACGACAAAGTACGACGTAGTCTCTATAGCAGCAACAAAACCAGGCGTACGCGGAGTCATTACATGCGGATCAACAGAAGAATCGTGAATAAGATGGTAAGCGAAGAGATCGGGGAGAATTAAAATTCTGCAGTCAAGTAAATCAGATCTCTTTGTTCACTGTTACTTTTAGCAAAATCCATGCCAGGTTTCCAGAATTGGAAATCCTGTATTTATTTCTTTGAGCAAAGAGGTCGTACTGCTTTACTAAAAATGTCAAGCCCCATATAATGATGGGCCTTACATTTTTTTCTAAAGTCTGGAAATGCTCCAGACCTCACAAATTTGAAGTTGTCAAGCTAAATACTAATTTATAATTGAAAGAATGTTAAAGGACAATTGGTAATCAATTTGAGTCAAATCTATAAAGATTTGGAATTATTGGAAAAATTTGTTAGATCTCTTAATTTTTGGGAATTCTGATTATATATATTATATGTATTAAATAAGATCGCTGCACCGACACACGCACTCTACTCGCACGCGCAGTGCGCGGAAGTTTTCTAGTTTTTAAAAAACCTCCGAAAGTCAGTTGTTTTGATAGTACAATACATTCATCAAAGTTAAAAGAATCGTTAGAATCTCGTATACGACAATATATTCCAGCTAAAATAATCCATTTTACATGTTACACGTTGAAACTTTTCTTATACTTCAAATAGACAACCAAAATAAATATTCCGAAAGGTGTGGATCCCATTGATCACAAAAAAGTCATTCTTTATCTACGAGTAAATATGCACCAACCCTTCGAATCAAATCGAATATGAGATTAAAAGACCAAATTAACGGCAGTTGAACGCAAATAAATGTTTTATACATTTTGGGAAAAAAAATAATTCAGCCTTTTTTCGATTATGGAAACCGAGAACGGACCAACTCTTTGTTTTACAAAATTTGTTTCGGTCCGTTTTCGGTTGCGGAAATTGAAAGAAGTTCTCAAGTCCAACAGAAATGTGCAGTACATTCCGCTGTTTGCGGTCCGTATTGTTCCTCAACGTACGTCTGTTTTTCATGTCGTTGCGTAGTTCGTCAACTTGCTAGGATTTATACTCAAAGAGGTAAGTTTTCATTAATTTTTTTCGAAAAATGATTCGTAATTATTTAGTCTTCAATACTTGACGACTTATTATTTAAAGACCTCCTTGAAATCGCCGTCCAAATATTTAATAATGTTTTCCGTTACAAAAATCACAGCCTATCGTTTATCCAAAGAAAAAATTTCTTGAAAATCAAACTGATAGCATCGATATCAACCATTTGATATTGATGCTATCAAATATCTCGATGTTCTATTAGTGGGCACCCTTTGGAAGTGAATTACAAAATCTTCCAGATAAAAAAAATGAACTGAATCGTACCTCTTTGAATATGACAATTAATAAGTTGATATTTTAATAAATTCATCGTTAAACATACTTCTCTAGGTAATGGAGACCGTAGGAATTAGTTTGAAAAAAGGAAAATATTCAGTACTGATTCAACTGAAGTAAGGTGCTCCAACCCTCTTAAATGTATAAATCATAAAGTACAAGGCATCGATATGTATTGATATTTAAGTGACGCTAGATCCTAGCGAGATCTAAAGCGATTTACCGTGCGACTCTCGCTCGACAAAAACAAAATCACAAATTAAACCACGCGTAGATCAATACGTAATATGATATAAAACGATAGGTTATAAGGAGAATATTTCTAAAATAAATTTTATCACGATCAATCAGTGACATAACAATTAGCCATTCGATGGTTCCGGTAAAAAGAAAAAAAAATTACTTCAGTCAATATTCCTGTATCGGTAGAAATCTTAAAGGTACATAACGATTTTGTGCGTTAACTTTCCGAGTTACTTTTTTCGCGCATCATTTTGCACGCAGCTGCGAAAATGGTTGGCCTCGTCGAGGTGGACGGTAATCTTAGGGTTCGCAGGTAGTGAAAAAATCTGTTTCCTCGTTTGCTGTTGGTCGTAACTCTGACGTCTTCCGCCCGACATATCGTACGCACAGCGGGCAGATAGTCAACGGCCAATATTTGACTGTCGAGAGTATTCGCAGATACTTGAGAGAGTGCAAAATTGACGCCTAAGCATAAATCTTTTTTTAAAGATATTTGTCGCAGGGTATTCAAGCCACTGCCGCCGGAATCGATGGCCTCTTTACCGCTTATCACTCGATCTCTTATCCACCGGGCTATTTCTTCGCTGGTATTGTTCGTGCTGGAATATGCGTGCGTATTTTCATCTAGTGACAGGCTCGGTTCGAGTTTTAGCGGTGAAAATTCTAACGCCGGATCCTCGATCTCAATCAGCGTTGATACGAGCGATAAATTATGCAAATCTTTCGCTAACCCGTTGATAACGTTTTCATCCTTTTGGGAGGTAAGTTTCTTCTTCGAAGACTTTCTCGTCGCCTTAATAGCAGGCTTGTAGATACCATGACGCATGTCCTGCCAAAGGGACCGGTGGAAATTCGTTGGTACTTCCGAAGCTCTTGGCGCCCCGGAAAGCAAGAGGTATTGTAATTGAAGGAGAGCTTTACGCAAATCTCCGTTTTGTAACAGCCGCTGTAATAAAAAAAAGTTAAGTTGTTATTCCTCATTGTTATTATTACTTAAAGGAGAGATTAGCGATTAGATAATTATCGAAAAAACTAGCAAAAATTGAGAAGTAAAATAGCATCGATGGCCGTAAAGCACTACTTACGCCACGTGCGATCGGCACGAGAAGTAGCACTTCTCATGCATGCGTTACAAAAAAATATTTAAGTGATACAGAATATTTTATCTTTTAATACTGTCATCATTTGAACGCATTTATTTCTTAGCAGTCTAAACTACGAACTTGGAGAATGTTGCACATTCTGCGATTGCAATTAGCGCAAGATTGATTCGCCAATATGGCAGTTAAAACACAAATAAAAACTTTTAATATCAAATGTAAAATCACGGCGACAGTAATCGTATTGAACGCCTAGTAGAGCCTTAACATCACTACGGTTTTCGGGTTATATATGCTAGTCTCACAACGGTCTTCGATCGGGCGTAGGGCGCCCGAGCGGAGCGTCCGTGAACTGCATGCGAGAAGAAAGCAGTAGTGCGAGAAGTAAAATTGGGCCGATTTGCGCATGCGCAACATTTTTATCGTATCCTTGGCTATAAAACGCAGTTTAAGCAAATCGTGATAGCCACGAGAAGTAGCATTTATCATGCATGTGTTATATAAATGTATTAAAAAAACTTTCCAAAACAAATAACTATAATTAATTATCATGCAAACTATTCCGTTACATTTTTGTAATAATTGTGAATAACTTCGACAAATTATTCTTTTCCAATAAATTGGTTAATTTGCTAGATATATTAATACATAATTATTCCGTCATTAGAGTTAAGTAGGCATATCAGGACAGATGTGAGATATAACTCATTTTGTTCAATAGCGAAGCTTAAAAAAATATTGTATATAAAAATCTAATTGAAAATATCGTATAGGTATCTTAAGATAACTCACGTCAAGACAAGGTCGAGGTAGCCGATAACCAGACTCGGCGAGAGTGATAAGTTCCAGTAAAGCTGATACTCGAGAGCCTACAGCCTTTTGATAAAAAATCCTGTGTTGTTGAGGGGCCATTCTATTGAGATGCGAGCAACTGTCTCTGCCAGTCATAACTATAGGACGTTTTGTGTTTGACGCCAATTGACAAGTAGCAGAAATAAAACCTTCATCCTCTTCGAATATCAAATCGACGTCCTCCACGAGAATCAAGGATTTTTTCGGAATTGCTTTTTTCTCCTTTACCAAAGGCGCGAGAGAGATTGCTTCGGGTTTCTTTATTCGATGGGACTTCGTAGCCTCTTCTAACTCCTTTAATAGTTTTTTTCCCGCTCTCTTACTCGAAGCGTTTATCTCAAGAACACTGAAAAAAACAAAAAATCGTTGTACAATTTTTTAATAAGAAAAAGGTTGGAATTTGATGGTATGGAAATTAGCAACGTTGCTGCATCGAAATCGTGGTTAATTTTTTTTCTGCATCTTACAAGGATCTCTGTTAGGTCAACCATAGTTTTCCTATTTGCTACGACATTAAAGAACATACTGAAATTATTTGACTGTAATCGATCATACGGAAATCTTTCCATGGATCAAAAACTGTATTAACCGCCAGTTTCGATTTTCTCCTGACTTCGTTAACGTTCTCTGTTAGGTGAAATATTTTTTACGTCACTGTGGCATGGAAAGTGAGGTTTTCCTAGTGCATTTTCGCACTAGTTTAAAAAATGTTGTTTCAGGACACAGAATTGGCTGTAAAAAATTTAAATACATTGTCGACGTAGTTTTTGAGAAATTCAAATTTTTTGTGATTATACTAATTAAAAAATGTTATTTACGGGAGAATTGTATTTTTAGTTGCTATTCTAGACTGACCCCTATTTTCTTTTTAGTCTCAAAAATTTCGTTTTTAGACACAGAAGTTACTATAAAATTTTTTAAAAAATTGTCGACATACTTTTTGAGAAAACAAATTTTAGGTAATTAAAAAAACCATTTTTTTATATGTAAAAGAAATACTAGTATTTTTTTATATTGCTCTACAACATCCCAAAGGGAAAAAAATATATATATATAAGGATCGCGACCCTGTCGATAACTGGTGGAATACCTCATATATATTTCATATATTTTTGCATACATATATGTAAAATATATGCAGCATATAGTACTTTTTGGCAACGTATATTGCACTGAGAGAAATTGAGGTGGTCCTAGTAACTATTCAGTGATAATTATATTTTATTAGACCATGTGACTATTTTCGTAGTTACATATATATTTTTATTACAAAAAAGAATAAGAAAACATGAATTTTTATCTTTCTATACACGATCTTATCATTAGCCTTTTCCTAGATATTATCGATAAAAAAACAAAACAGATTATTTTTTGAAAAGGGATGTCATAGGGGCATAAAACTTCATATGTGTCAAGCCACATATGAAATTTTGGAATGGAGATGATCTATAAAACAGCCTCAAAATCATTAAAATAAAAATGAGTTACAACTGCACTTATAAGTCCCAGCTCAGATTGTTAGTGCAAGTATTTTCCCATTAAAAATTTTTCCTGAACTTAATGTTTTATCGATTAACCAAATTGGCATTGAAAAGATTCATTCTCTTTGTATAAATATTCTATTTGGTGTGAGAGTAGGAATTTCCATTTGAAGATCTTTTGCAGCAGTCACAAGTCAATGTGATGAAAAAGTTAATGCGTTGAAATAAAAATTGACTTTGACAGCGAGAATATCTTCTGCGAATCAATTTTTTTTCAACTAAAACTTTCTATAGTTGGACCGGTCTAAAAGTTCTTAGGAAAAGAATTGAACTTAACAAAATCAAGTTGATCCATTGGTGCAACCTAATCTCTATGACAAGTGTGTCCACTTAAGACGGCGGAGATAATATTTATCTGGATAAACTGGACAACAAGGAAATATTTCATGTATAAAAAACTTTATTCTTTTTTTCTGTTCACCGCATGATATTTTTTGTATAAATATAAATACAATATCATATAATATGATATCAATTTATATGAATATTTGCATTTGCAACACACTTTCATTTTTATAGTTTCTAAGTGATTCAGCTCCCTCAATTCTCTCTGTAATAACACTGCCAGGTCTGAAAACAGGAATTTCTATCTAATGCTCTTTTGCAAAAGATATACTAACTTTTAAAGCAAATTTTTCATTATAGAATAACTTTTTTTATCAAACTTTGTTTGAAATTGAATGAAAAAAATTGAAACTTTTATACTCACACTGGACATAATGTTAGAAAGAAACTGAATCTTTGCTCTTTTGCAAAAGATATACTAACTTTTAAAGCAAATTTTTCATTATAGAATAACTTTTTTTATCAAACTTTGTTTGAAATTGAATGAAAAAAATTGAAACTTTTATACTCACACTGGACACAATGTTAGAAAGAAACTGAATCTTTGCGAAACTAGCTTGGTTCATCGGCAAAAATAAAATTATTGGAGATAAATAGTAGTAGATTTCGAGATATATGGCTGAAGCTACGAAAGACACGCATAAGTAGCAAATTACCGCGGCTGGGATTACGGTCATTTTTGCCGCAGACCGTACCCCCAGTTTCGACGTGCGACGAGCTGAGGAAAGGGATATTTCCCGGCTGGAAGGGTGCCCAGGAAGGCCCTGCGCAAGTAGTGGGGACCTTAATTTATCGGAATGGCCTAATCGGCTTTGGTTCCTGCGACCGTAACTTATCGGAAAATGAACTGTAGTAAGTACACTGTAGTAAGAAAAATTACAAATATTGTGTTTAATGACCAACTAAAATAACTGAAATTACGACTTTCGCAAGAAATGAAGATTATTGTGGTTGAATTCGAAAAACATTGCCTAGAAATGTTGTTTTTCGACTTTTTCCTTGATGTTTTGTTGCTGATTTGATTTATATTTTCCCTCACGATAACTCTTAAATTAAAAAAACGAAGTTTGTTTTAACGCTGAAAATAAATATTCATGTCGGTTTTTTTATCGCCGTGTCTACAGTAACGTAAACGTTACATTAATTCTACAATTAAAGTAACGCAAAGCTCCATGTTGCTTTAATGTTAGAATTAAAGTAACGAAAAGTCCCGTGTAACTCACGGTTTTCCCGTTAGAGTGACTTAACGTTACTTTAATGGTAGAGTTAAAGTAACGAAAAACCTCGCGTAACTCGAGATTTTCCCGTTAGAGTAACTTAACGTTACTTTGATGGTAGAATTAAAGCAACGAAAAACCTCGCGTATCTCACGGTTTTCCCGTTAGAGTCAAATTTCTTAACGTTACGGGCCTCGCGTGACGTGAATTTTTCATTACTTTATTTTTTTTTTAAGTAACGAAAACATGAAGAGTACCTATTGCATGTGGTAATCTACATGGGCGATCGGTATTTCCGCAGACTGCAAACACAACAGTTATTCTCACGCTAGCACGTACTTTTCATATTTTCGTTACTTTCGGAAAAAAATGAAAGTAACGAAGAATTCACGTCACGCGAGGCTCGGTAGTTCGAGAGACTAGCGTAACGTTAAGTCACTTTAACGGGAAAACTTTGAGTTCCACGGAACTTTTCATTACTTTAATTCTGCCATTAAAGCAACGTGGAGCTTTGCGTTACATTAATTCTACTATTGAAGTAACGTTAAGTCACTCTAATGGGAAAATCTTGAGTTACACGGGACTTTTCGTTACTTTAATTCTACCATTAAAGCAACGTGGAGCTTTCCGTTACTTCAATTTTACCATTAAAGTAACGTTTACGTTACCGTAGACATCGCGTTTTTTATAGGCAGACCACATATGCATATCTTCTGAGTGATTATTAGTAAATACAGACAGTTTAATTAGGGTTACTCGTGATTAACGCGGCCAAAAGATATTTGTTCTTGCAACGAAACGACTTGGCAACGCCGTAATGTTGGTAGTAGTGGGCCCATCTGATTCTCCGGCGCCGGCCGGCAGTAAATAAGTATGGTGGCATCCGTAACGGACAAGCTTCGCTGTAAACGGGGAAGATTTACAACAGTAAACAAAGAAAAATGGAAAGACAATGTGAGAACGGCTGCGAAACGACGCAAATTTACATTTATTTCGATATCCCGATTTTAACCTGTCTGGTCGATTAATGACGAATAATGATAATTTTCAAATTTTGCGAATATAAAACTAGAGCAAATAGATTTTCGCTTCAAAGAATTTGTATGTGACACGACATCCCGTGACGTTATCAGCATCGTTGTCAAGCTTAGGGCACGCGTCTTCTCAGTACGTATAACTGGGCGACTTCATCTGATAATATTTAATTATATACATGGGCAAGCATATATTTTTTTTCGTTGAAATATTCTATATACTTCACTGCAACTGTCAAAACAAAAAAAAATCGGAAAAAGTAGTTCGGACGTGTAGTTTTTAAAAACAGAATCAACAATGTCTACTCTTCTCCCTATGCAATCCATGTTAAAAGTCGGAACTTTGAGTTCGAATATCTCGACATTCACGTTGGCAATTACCTTTTAATTCCATCAATGAAACCTTTATGCACTTATTTAGAACCTGCGAACATTTTTAAGTCAAAAAGTAGAAAACGTCCTTGTTGACACACATCCTTAATACTCTTCACTATTAACGTAACTACGTTACTGTTCGTGTAACTACGAATATAATCACATAGTGACCAATAAAATATAATTGTCACTGAATTGTTACCAGAACCATTTCAATTTTTCTCAGTGTAAGCATATATGATACATATTTTTTTTTTCTATCTGGGTCGGCCAGGTTTTCCGCAGTTTCCCTGTGCCCACGTGCAAATGCGATACAGTAGTGTATTAGGGAGAGTGGCTGCGGACAACACTCTAAAAGCTCTAGAATAAAGGGGTTGGGGACGGTAGAAGCCAATAGGCGTACTTGAGGAATACGCAATAAAAAAATATATACAAAAACCTCGAGGTAAAAGCAGCGGAAAAATAATTCATTCTACTACAATGGCAAAACAGCTAGATTGCAATAGGGAAATTAAATTAGTTTTCATGTTATTTTCGGTTTAGAATTAATGCAGTTAGATAGGAATTTGATAGGGCTCATGTAAAAAATAATGCATTTACGGTACGTTCAAAGCTGCGAAAGAGAAAATCAATAATTGAGTTAGATACAAAATTCATTATAGATGGAGTAGAGTGCATGTGTATTGGCCTTTTAGAAGATGTCGGAGCGTAATGGAAGAGACTACGGGAGATAACGAAAAAAATATTGTTACCCTTTTATCATTTTTATTGTTGCCTTTTATGGTAAAAAAAAATGGTGCTCCGACGATAGCGAAACTGGATGTCAAATTCAATTGTAATGCAGTAAGAAAAACGTACGCTTTGGATCACTATTCGCCGAAAATTGCGTTACTTTTACCAACGTTAGTTTTTAACGTAATTTTTTCAGGCATGGACTTTTTTTGTTGTTGGGTATTCCTCAAGTACGCTTATTGGCTTTTATTGTCCCCACCTCCTTTATTCCCCATTATATTCCTCGGGCCCCCTCCGAGAGTGTTGCCCGCAGCCACTCTTCAGTTTCAGCTAACAGAGATCGTCCACAAAATCAGGAGAAAATCGAAACTGGCGATTAATATAGTTTTTTGTCCATAAAAGTTTTCCGCACGAGCGATTAGAGTAAAATAATTTCAGTATCTTCTTTAATGTCGTAGCAAATAGGAAAACTATGGTTGGCCTAACAGAGATCCTTGTAAGATGCAGAAAAAAATTAACAACGACTTCGTTGCAGCAAAGTTGCTAACTTCTATGCCATGGAATTTGAGGAAATAAAAATGAGTCATTCTTGTTTGAATAAATGGTATGCGTTGAATATATTTTGAAAACATATTTGATCCAAGAACCGCCACGTTAATACAGAGCGGCCCCTTGACCTTTTTTTTATTTTCCATAAAACGTTGTTTCTTGATTTATGACTCAATTTTGATAAAAGTTTACTTCTTTTGTTTCATTTGGGACCCGCTAACGTTAAGTGGTTCAGTTTAACTATACATGGAGATATCTGGACGATTGAAACAAATTAAGTGTACTAAAGACCACAGATTAGAAGTGAAACTTTTGTAGGAACGAGATTGTATATATTTGTTCTACATCATCTTTTAGGTTTAGGCAAAAACATAATCAAATACGGCGGAAAAATAACTGCAGTTTATTCGAAAACAAGTTCGTAATTTTAGTCAAATTTTATCGAAATATTATTATTATTATTATTATTTTCACAGAATATGAATGGATTTTTACATTTCCGACATAATCTTAGGTCTAATTTTTTTTTTAAATAAAAAAATTCAGTAAAATTATTGCAATTTGTAACTCAACTCAAATTTTATCAACAATTTCATTCAATTTTTACAAAATTTGAAAAACGGTTCAGTCGAATTTTGACAATCTTTTTTTTATTATAACCAAGTTTTGAATCAATAAAATTTTCCTCATAACTTGCCTTAAAGTACGAATTTACACTAAAATTTGGCTTCAGTTTTACCGTAACTCTCCAGTCGTGCCCGTATAAGATTATTTTCGACACGTTCGCCCGTCATACTTTCGTGATCAATCACGACTATATAAGGTCCACTTCAAAAATTCAACAACCATTTCAAACAGAATAAACACACTAAAATTTGATCTCCAACCCATGCGTAAAATCGGGAATAATGTACCTTTATTTTTAACAAATAGAAGGCTGGGGCTATAAAATTAAGGAATACCATAAGCACATAAAAATAATTGTGTTTAATTAAGTGAGAGACACCATAAATATTGTCTCCGTACCGATTTTATAATAGGAAACACCAAAAATAGTAAAATTTAACTGTTCTCAAAACTAAATTTTTATACCATTTTTTTTTAAATTGTCATCTTCCTACGATACATGTAGAAACCAAAGTTGAGTACCACTCAACAGAAATTTTTTTTTTACTGACTGAAGAATATACTTTAGTAACTGAAAGATTATAGATTATTACTTCACAGAATATTTTCATTTATTTGAAGTGAATGAATTCTTAGAATTATTCATATTCGTTGCAAAAATATGGCAGGTCTTAATTTTTGCATGATAATTAGAAACAGTTATTTAATTTTTCATCCCAACCCATCAAATTTAGTAGGTACTTTATCTACTAAAATGTTTTCCCATTTGATCCGAATCCAATGTTTCGAAACGTGCGTTTCAATGGGGATTTTTAATATTTCTTTTCCGAAATATTAATAATTTTAATGTGATATGCTGCAATTGTACAACACCGAAAGATGGACAAACTGAAAAAGTTGTTACAAAACTATAATTCACAGTTGCTTGCCTCTATTTAAATTATTACGAATAATTTTATGAGCACCAGGTGCATCATAAAGATGTGCAAATGCGACGCATGCCACTTGATCAGAACGTGACTTCCGTACAGTTAACGCTTCATTTATAATGTATGAGACATTTCAGAGGAAATAGTCACACCGCATTTATCGCAAACGTGCAATCACTATAGACAACTTCAGTATTAACGCGTCAAAGATAAATATTTGCCACAAACCTGTAACCTAGTTCTTCCGCGACCGCGTAAACGCTAGCAGTTTTCCCACTGCCGTGTGGTCCTAGCAGGACGGCAACTTGATTATTATCGAAGTTGCTCGCGAAGCTGCAGTCAGAAGAGTAAAATTCGTCACCGCTGCTGTTATCGTCTCTTCGTAAAGGTGTCTTCCATCCATCGAGCCATTTTCGAAGTTTATCCGCCGCATCCTCATTCCCCACGATGTCTTGTGCACTGAGCGGTCTGTATTTCTGAGTCCATGTAGCGGCATAACTCGTTTTATCATTAGAAATTTCCGTCTTTTTCTCGTTTGATTTTCGTTTTCTGGCTCTCCGTTTTGGTGACGTTCGCGACGTTTCCTCGCTGTTAGCGGTAGCCGAGATTCGCTTCCACATTTCACGGGCACCAGGCCAACAACTCTCGATTTCCGAAAGCACTTCATCCAAATTTCCTTTAGTGATCGCAACCGAATCGTTCGAGCTACTTGACGAATTATTTTTTAGATCGTTAACCGATTTGAATTCATTGAGAATAAATGACGGCGAGAAAGAGCAATTTTCGCGAATAGGAAATTTCGATTTAAAATGTGTAACTTCGATTTGTGATTCGACGTCCAGTTGAGCGACATGACTTATCGTTGGAAATGGAAGTATAGGTGTTCCGACAATTGCAGCTTTGCGCTCTGTTCTCGGATTCTCATTTTCCGCAGGAATGGAGCGTAAAAAAAGGCGTCGCGCCTCTACAATCGCTGGATCGGGCTTTGGTCGTTTTACGAATAAAGGAGCGAGTTTTTCCGCAGTTTGACTTTTACTGATTTTGACTTCGATGATTTCAGGCTCTGGAGATTTCGGAACAGTTGCCGCAGGCAAAATCTCTGGCTCGATATGCAAGACTTCCCTCGGCATTTCGGCCTTCGTTACGCCGTTATTTTTTTGCACGCTCGATGGAGGTTTCCTTTTTTTGTTGCTTTTCACGTTCACGACTTCGAGATCACTGTCCTCATTCTCCTCGTAATTGGTTGCCTTCTCTTTGCTCTTTCTGTTCTTCGACTCTCTTTTTCCACGCGTTGTCTTGTCGCCATTTGCGATCGGAGAATCTGTAAAGTGTTATTTCTAGGATCAAGTAATGATAAAACTTTCCAGAATTACTATCGCATTCAACTATTTTTTTTTTATCAGCGATCAAAGTGTTAAACTGACATTGCCGTCGACCAAACCGTTGCGGTTCGGGAGACTCCAGCGCGCTTTTTACATCATTCGAAGACAGTTATTATTATGATTCATTATTTATTTACCGACGGAATAAACCCACAAAGTACAAGATTAAATTTACAAATATCATAAATTTTTTAAACCAATATACAATAAAAGGAAACAGCATAGACAAAAGAATGTTGAACTTTAACAATTTATTATTAGCCACAAAAAAAAAAAATATATATATATATATATATATATATATATATATTTTTTTGTATCAAATTTTTATTTATATATATATATATATATATATATATATATATATATAAATAAAAATTTGATACCAGATATAGTTTGAAAATTGTATTAGTCCAATAATAGAACACTAACATTCAGGACATAAATTTGTTATTTTCAATCATAAAATCCCAAATCAAATACAGTTACTAAAAATTAATGTTTCAAATGGTAAAATACCTGTTTCAGCAGTTTCTTCATTGCATGATAGATTGATGCGTAAAGACCATCTCTGCTTTTTACTACGTCGCTGATTAATTTGTTGTTGATTAGATGATACTTCAGTTGGAATAAGATTATCACTTTCTGTAATTTGTATCTCATCAACAGTCTCCAGAATCTTAACCGTTTCTTCATTTACGTCCATTGCCATCATCTTCACCTCCTGCATCTCTTCGACATTCACCAGGTCCACCAAATCAGGAGTGTGCACCTCTGCCTGTACCACTAAAGTAGAGACAGCCGTTAGTTCTTTTTCTTTTTGCACCGGCGTCGTTTTACTGCAATAACACAAAATCAACTGTACTTTATATCTAAAAAATTAAGTACTAACCACATGTTCAAATATTTACAATGTTTGTGTACTTTATTTTTGTTAAAAAAAAAAGTACATATTTCTTGAAGCTCTTGCATATGCTTTATTTGTTACAAAAACAAATGTTTTTTAAATTTAAATAAAAGCCAGTCTCATTTTTATCAGTCAAAAATAAAGTACTCATTTTGGTGAATACAAAAATAAGTAACTAATTTTTGGAAACAAGAAACTGGAATATTAAGTTTTACAAATACAAAAATGAAATATTAATTTTTATAACCATAGACATAAAACTAATAGATAAAAAATAAAATTCATAAATAAAAAATTCATAGTTACCTAAAATAATTATGTAGGCTTCCAGGAGATACTCTTCTACCTAGATTTTTCTCATCATTCTCTTTCTTATCCATCTGTTTAAAAACTTTGGCTCTCTTTTCCAATCTTCGTTCTATTTTCTCAGCTTCTTCAGTTTCCTCAAGCTTTCTCTTAGAATATCCTTTCTTATCAGCCAGAGCTATCAATTTCTGTTTATTCTGCTTCAGTTTATTCCTGCTCTCTTCTGCAGCTTTTGCAGCAGCTTCTTCTTCCTCTGAAGTCAATGTAGCAGGAGCATTATATTGCACCAATTTCTTCCGAGTCATTAGCACTTGAAAAGCATTAGATTCTTCTCTATCCCCAAATGGAATCTCAGTATTTGCTGTAGGTTCCACAAAAATGGTGCTTCCATTGTTGCCAGTAGTTTCGCCAGTCTTTGGTTGAGTAGCTGGAATTTTATTGCCATTTTTGTCCGGGCTTATGTCTTTGTTCTCCGACTGTGCAGAAGCTTTTTTGTTTGCCATTTTTAGGAGACTAGTTTTAGTCGATTTCCGAGGAAGAGACGTGGATCGTTTAGGTGTATCATTTTGGGTGTTTTCGTCATCTTTAACGTCGCGAGGTGCAAAAGGACTTGGAGTTTTATCGACGAGATCGCTTTTACTCTCAACTATATTGCAAACGGTGCCTTTCGCATTATTTTGTGATATTTTAATCTTTACCCTGCCACGTTTCTTCCGAGCACTCGCCGAAGTAGGGGAAATTGCTTTTGCTTCTTCTTCATTCGTTTTGGCACTCGCGGGCTCTTTCGTAACCTCTTTGCTTTCGTTATTCGCTTCGCACGCTTTTACCGTGTCCGTAAAATAGTGTTTAAGGTCTTTCATATCTCCGATGTTTCACTGGCACTCGACAGACGTTTTGGGGTATGAATAAACCGACTTTAACAATCGCGGCAGCATCGAAAATAACGTTCTAACAACAGTGTGCAGTTGGGTGGGTGATCGGAGTTTTGGCGCCAACACGACGTCGACAACAGCCGACAAGAAACATTTGGCGCCGACGCGCGGAGCTGGTTACTTATTTATGGTCATTTTATGGTGAACATTAAGTTACCACATACTTGTCATTATCCATGGCCGTATGGAAAAGCTACTACAGAGTGGCGACCGGAGCCAGCCCCAACTAAATAACTAACTAACTACCATACTTGTCATTTTATGTTTGCTGCGGTGATGTGAAATTACTCGGTTGGTAACAAAAACTGTAATCCGCATTTCTCTGCCACGGTTGATTGTTTGGATGAAAACCGAGAACGTTGCCCTCCGCCCAAGAATTCTGCAGAGCGACGTTCTCGTCTTTTATATTTTTTAAATCAATCATCGGGAAGAAATTTGAGATCGCAAGACTAGTCCTGTCTCTCTCGCACTCATACACGTTTCACATCGCCTTAAGCGGAGGTGAAACATGTATCACGTGACATATGACTGCAAGAGAGATAGCTGAAATTTTCCGAACACCGCCATTCGGAGGACATTGTTATTTTTAAAAAAAGCTCTATGTCACCGGACGGAGAATTAAATTGCGCTTCCGGTGACATATTCCTTTTTCTCAAAATGTGTATGGTGTCTCCATACTTTTGTTTACAGTTTTTGTTACCGACTGAGTAGGTTTCGCCTCGCCTTAAGGGAATGTGCCATACCGACTGAATCGCCGTAAGTGCGAGAGAGAAAACGCGATTGGCGGTCGCAGTAGAGCAAGAGAGAGTGATAAAAACGTATAGCACATCACGTTAAGGCGATGCGCTACATATCGGCTGTCTCTCTCAGATCGCCATAAGTGCGAGTGAGATAGCTGAATCTTCCCGAAGTGTTATTCTTCGCCATGATTGATTTTTCGAATAAAAGTCGAGAAGTACTGACTGCAGATTGCCAAGACGCAGTCAGTACTTCTCGTCTTTTGTCTGAAACATCAATTGTGACCAAGAACAACGCTTTACAGTTTTTGTTACCGACCGAGCAGTAGCACATCATCTCGGTTATAATTCATATTTTAGGCAAAATATTCTCGTAATAGAATTCTCGTTCCGAAAGATATTCGCTATCTTTCACGCACTCATGGAGGTTTCACCTCCCCTTAAGATGATGTGTTAATGCTCGGTCGCTAACAAAAACTGTAAAGCGTTGTTCTTGGTCACAATTGATGTTTCAGACAAAAGACGAGAAATACTGATTGCGTCTTGGCAATTTGCAGTCAGTGATTCTCGACTTTTATTCGAAAAATCAATCGTGGCGAAGAATAACACTTCGGGAAGATTCAGCTATCTCACTCGCACTTCACGATCTGAGAGAGACAGACGATATGTAACACATCACCTTAAGGGCATGTGAAACCCCTTCCCCCCGACCAACCTGGTCTGAATCGGTATTAAAAACTGTACTCAAGTTTACTCAGAGATATTAGTTGATATTCTAGACAAAAGCAAATTACCCAGATAGACATTTTACGACAAGGTAACGACACTATGGCGGCATGTGATGACACGGAGTGTCGTCAAAAATGCGCCATGTACAGCATTAAGGTGCATTATTAACAATACGGCGTGCTGATGTCGTCGCCACTTTGCCTGCGACACGCATTGGCTGTCCATGGCCGTATGGTCAGGCTACTGCAGAGTAGCGACTGGAGCCAGCCCCAACTAAACAACCAACCAACCAACCGACACGCATTGGCGCCATTCGGCGCTGCACAGCGTGTCGGAATTTTGCAGGCAAAGTGGCGGCATTCGTGCCGTTAAGCACGCCGTGTCGTTAATAATGCAGCTTAATGCTGCAGTACATGGCGCATTATTGACGACACGCCGTGCGGCACGTTTTTCTATCTGGGTAGATTCCACTCCCCCATAGATGGACGAAGTGGAAACTAATTTACTTTTGTCTAGAATATTAACTATCTCTGAGTAGACTTGATTACAGTTTCCGATATCGATTGAGGTTTCCAACATGTGTCATCACCTTAAGGTGTTGTTTAACAAAAATGAAAATGTTTTCATAAACAATAGCTATAGTTCTTAAGCGATCAATAATATCAAATATCCAATCGGTCAATTTGTAGAGCATCTTTTAAGAAAGAAAATGAGCCATCACTGATTAAAATTGGCAAAAAATTATCGATTATTCTTTATGTAAATCCGTCACTATTAATCTTTCTCCCGGTTAAGTGTACAGGCTTCAATACAAATTAACGCTCCACTACAATTATTCAATGCATTATACCACTGATTTGACTAGTGAGAAACAGTCGAACCACCTTAATTAATTGATGTATGTGATTATTTTAAGCGCATTCTGAGTCGTTTCATACGAGTAACGTTTCTCGGAAACCGGTACATTTCCAATTGTTCATCGTGATGAACGTTTTTTCTCTTTCTGTAATATCGTCTATCTCTTGGTCGCAATTAATATGTTCATTTCATCCGGAATAATAACGAAGACTCTCAGAAAATCACAGAAATATCTAGAGGCATATCCGAGATTTTTAGAATAAGAAACAAATTTAGAAAGAGATTTTCGCCAGAGAGATATTTTTCCCTTGGATACCCTAACAATCACGACAACTTTCAGAATAACCGGAAAATGACTGAAAAGTTGTTCAAATAACCGTAAAATGACTGAGTTGTTTTTTACCCTTTTAGAAATGACCGTCGACAAATTGGTAAGGCCTGAAGGTCATTTCTACGGTTGTTCTGCCAAATTTCGAGAGTCACTAAAGGGGTAAAAAAACAATCATTTCACGGTTATTTCGACATGTTTTGAAAGTTACCGTGATTGCTAGGGTAATCAAATCGCCGCTCTCGACTATTTCGATTGGGAATGTGCAGGTGCTCAAATCAGAGATGTAAAATGACCGTCATTTTCGACTTGCGTCAGTGACGCGCCATTATGACCATCACTTGACGTCATGTGACATCATTTTCAGTTTTACCGATTTTTCTAAGAAAAAATGACCGTCATGTTCATTTACGTCATGTCACATAACCGTTATTTTCATTCACGTCATGTCACATAACCGTTATTTTCATTCACGTCATGTCACATAACCGTTATTTTCATTCACGTCATGTCCCATGACCAATATAATGTGCATCTATATAGATGTAAAATGACGGTCACGATATTTATTGTCATTTTTTCCGTCACGATGTGTTCATGCGCACCTTATTTTTTCGGATCTTGGTCATTATTGTCATGTTCGTCATTTTAACACTCGTCATGTGACGGTTCTGTCACAGTCATATGACTGTCACGTGATGGTCACGTTTCGGCTTTACATCACTGGTCCAAATGCACTTTTTGCTCTCGAAGACTGTAAATCACATCTCTAATTGGCTCGGTCGGTAATTCACGTAACCTCAAATGCCGAAATAGCACCGGCCGGGCCGGCAGAATAAGGCAACCAGACGAAAAGACCTAATCGTTTCCTCTGTTCGTTATCGCCCACGCAGGTCGTAGCAGTTGACGCAAGTTGACGTGTTGTCAACAGTGCGATTGATCGCCCGAACCGTCATGGAATGCATGTTTTGCTGGTTATGCGGTATAATAGTTCTCGCCGCGATATTATGGGAGATATGTGAAGTCTGGACGAAATCGAGAACAAGAATCAAAAGTGTTTGTGTTCTCGTACTCGGAGATATCGGTAGAAGTCCTCGTATGCAGTATCATGCGCTTTCGTTCGCTAAGGCAGGTTTTCACGTGCAACTTGTGGGCTATCCAGGCTCGGAGCCTCTCCGGGAATTACGCGAAAATCCCACAGTTGAAATTCATTATCTACGACCTCCGCCAGATCTGCAAAGTAATTCTCAAAATTCTATTGAATTTTCTTTTTAGTACCTTCTCGAAGGATTGTCTTACATTGCATCTCCTTTTACAGGGTTTCCAAGATTTCTTGGATTTGCGATGAAAGCTATGTGGCAATTATCAACATTGTTCAACAAACTCTTCTTAGATGTTCGTGTTAATAGCCTGATTGTTCAAAATCCTCCAGCTGTACCGGCGGTTATGATTTGCTGGCTCTATTGTCGCTGCACAGCCACACAATTCATTGTAGATTGGCATAATTATGCATATACCATTATGGGTCTCACTGTCGGACAAGGACATATCTTTGTTAAAATTACACGCTTCATTGAATCGCATTTTGGATCCAGAGCTGATAAGCACTTCTGTGTTACAAAGACCATGAGGGATGACTTGTATAAGAAGTGGAACATAAAGTTAGGGATTAGAATTTATTATACAGAAATCATAATTATTTAAGCAGAGATGAGGAAATTCAATCTATTCTGTAGCTAATATCTTGTTTATGTATCAGTGGCTGCAAATCAACTAACTACAATTATTTTTGTAAGATCAGAATTGTTCCTTCTTTGATTTGTCATGTAATTAACAATATTTATCACAATTTCCAAAATTACAATTGAACTAAAAAATTGAACAGAAAATCAAACTAGTTTTCCATATTATCTGGGTTCTGTTTATAGCCAAACTTAGAAAGGGGAAAGCTTTGAATTTTATAACAGGGTGTTAAAAAATGAAAAAAAAAAAAAATAGATGCTTGAAATTACATTGTTGTAAAAGAGATTTACAAATATCTTATTACTTGCTTTGCAATTTGCAATTGCACATGGATCTCCACATTTTTATCAGCCGAAATGTAGTCCAGATTGCCTGCAAATATATAAGAATTGAATCATCAGTTGACTAGAAAATAGAATTATAATTAGTGATAATAATTGAAAGCATTTTAATTTTTTCTATTAGAAAATTTGGTTGACCCCGTCTCTTAACTTTATGGAATTAGTATAGTTACTTTAAATTCCAGGGCAAAAGTTTTGTACGATCGGCCACCTGATGAATTTAAACCAATCGATTTGCCAGAAAAGCATTCTCTGTTGACGAGACTCGGAAAAGATTACGAAGCCTTTAGGGACGAGGACGGCTCATCGATATTTACGGAACGCCTCGAGGGCGGTCAGATTCGATTGAAAGCCTTGAGACCCGGTTTTATCGTTTCCAGTACGAGCTGGACCGAAGACGAAGACTTTTCGATACTCTTTAACGCTCTGCATGGTATACATTTTTTAAATATATCACTGTTTCAGGGTTCCGAAGTAACGCGTTACTGGTAACGTCGTTAGTGAATCCGTTACTTTTTGGTTACAAATTTTTTGCAACGAGTAACGAAATTGCATTTACTTTTTGAGATACAAAATGTTTGTTAACAAGTAGCTTTCGTTCATTTTCGTTGATATCTCACCACTTAGAGGGAATCTGAACGATTCAACATTCGAACAGATTCTTTTGTTCAACGTTAATAAACCCTTTCTCTGAATTATTTGTTTTTTCGTTATTAACCTTTATTCTACACGTTAATAATTATATACGTCTAAATTTGTTATATGATTAATATGTTTTAAAGTAACGAAAAGTAACGGAAGCATTACATTTTCAGTAACGATAAAGGTAACGTGTTATTTTTTCACAAGGAGTAACGGTAACGGTAACGCGTTATTTTTTCACAAGGTACCCTGCTCAGTAATTCCGATTAAAACTGATAGAAACCAATCAAATGGACAAAATTCCGATTGAAAAATAATCGGTTCTAATAGGTTTCAATCGGATTTTTGTCCGTTTCATTGGTTCCTATCGGATCGTTTAACTAGGGTAACGGTAACGAATTACTTTTAATAAGTAACGTTCCGAACCCTGCTCTGTTTACATATGGATAGATCTACCAAATTCTATTTGTAGAGTACGAGATTGCTGCCGAATCGGAGGATCACAATCTACCGGATCTTATTTGCGCGGTAACGGGCAAGGGGCCGCTAAAAGAATTTTGGAACGCGATTATACAGCGAAAGACGTGGCAACATGTTAAAATCATAACTCCGTGGCTTGAAAATGAAGATTATCCCAAATTATTAGGTAGAATATGAGATTACGATAATACACGTTTGTCCTGTTAACAAAATGCACCTTTAAGGGGAGTTTATGGAGATTTTTTTACAAAAAAAAAAAAAACAGCATTTGGTTTTGCAAATGATCCTCACAATATGTTAGCCTCGAGGCTAACATATTGTGAGGATCGACAATATTTTAAATGTCGAGGGGTAATCCCGTTCTTTAAAGAAATCGATTTTTTTAACAGGGAAGAAATTCGGTGTTCTTTTATCTAAAAAGTGTATTGATCAAATATCCAAAATCAAATAATATAAATTCGCGGTCGAAATTAAACGGGGGGTGGGCCTTTCGCTTCCACACTCGCACTTATGTGTTACGAAAACAGCTTTAGCCTCCGGTTCATATTTAATTAAATTATTTACAATTTAATTTTCTAATTAAATGGTGCCCTTAACAATCAATTAAAAAATGTCCATCCGTAAACTTGGGGCATTAATTTCATATTCACTTATATAAAATAGCGTTTCTATCTTAATTTCGTGATCTCATCAGATTTCATCAAATATTTCATAAAGTGCTTTAATTTTTTTTTGCGATTATTGTTGGAAAAAACTACAGAGAATGTAGAAATTTGTTCGAAAATGCTTGGCGAGGATAGAAAGTCACTATAGACACCCCTTAATCGATAAATAAATAACTATGCGTGTACAAGATATAAAACCTTATTGGATTATTAGCTAGCGCTGATTTGGGAATTTGCCTTCACACATCTTCAAGCGGTTTGGATCTTCCGATGAAGGTAGTCGATATGTTTGGTTGCGGACTCCCTGTGTGTGCTTATAATTACAAATGGTGAGCAAACTTCCACGGAAACGACGCATCAGTCTAAGTGGCTGTGACCATCCATTCCCTCGATTCCACTGACTCGATTTGCCCATTGATTCCATAAATAATTTAATATTTACCTTTTTTTCGAAATGTGCAACCATATTGATGAGAAATCGTATAAACATTGAACAAAAACAAAACAGAAAGTTAAAATGTTCCCCTTAAATTCGCTTAAAAATATCATAAACAAAAAATAATGGATAGAGAGTAATAGAAAAAAAATTACCAAATTTGTTCTCTATTACATTGACATGCGTTACATCGTGTAATTAAAAAGGATGTTTGAAAAAAAGGATTTGTGAATTATGTGCGGTATAAATAACCGAATGTAGTGAGTTCGAGAGTAATGGATCCTTACAATCCAGGTCACAATTTTAACGAAATATCTAACCGAGTATCGTTTCAGCCTGAACGAGCTCGTGAGGCATGAGGAAAACAGTTTCGTATTTTCGAGCGACAAAGAGCTCGCCGAGCAAATAAAGTCGTGGTTCAAGAATTATCCGACGAACGAGGAACAGGAGAATATTAAAACGAAGTTTCAGCGTGAATTGACAAAGTTTCGAGAACTCAGATGGCACGGTAATTGGTCGTCCGTAGTTCTTCCCTCCTTTTAACTAATTGGTTATTGAGCGATATATATTTCGTTCATTTGTCTCGTAAGTCCACCCGAATCACACGTTGCATAATAATACGACGATTAATCCCGTCCTTAAGTATGTCACAGTTTGCCATCCGGCGTCGCTTATTTTTTTACTATATTTTCGGCATGTGTATAGTGTGATGTTCTAATACATTCCTTCTATTTCTGTGGACTATTTTTTTTTCTTGCCACCTTACCTTTCATTTTCAGAACTTGCGCGATAGTACGGATTCCGTTGTCTGATAATAATGAACTTCAGAACAATTTAATTTGCGATGATAGTAGCTTTTGCACTGCTTACTTAGTTTATCACCACGATATCATTAATTTTCTCAGCACAGTCAAAGAGATTAACGAGTGCGACCAGCTGTACTTATTCTCAGCTTGTATTTGAGCTGAAAAAAGAGCTCTTCCGAAATTATTTATAGCGCGATTTAAGAAAAAAAAGTTTGGTGCCGCTGTTCGCTCTTCTTAAATCTTATTCTTCACTGGTATATGTATATATTTTTATATTTTTGTTTATAAATTTGGCTAGTGAGAAAAGAGTAGAAAGACAATTGGCTGACAACAAAAATTTGGAATCGTGTCCGCAGACGTAAGTATTAATTCGGAACTGATTTACGGAATTCTGAGCAATTTTACAGAATCGTGTAGGAGAAAGAATAATGCTGAATATTTAGGCCTTTTAGTAAAATCAACATTATAATTGTAATTCTTGAGCCTGGTTTCATGATTCTAAACATACAAGAATAGTACTTTACGATACTCGTGCGATAAATGTTTTCTCAACTCGTGTGATTGCAGCACGAAGGCGAGTCTACGAAATTTTATTTCACAACCTGCGAAAACGCCTCGCATGCATAAATCTAATAAATATAATGTAATAAATAATAAGAACGCGTTTCTCGCACAGAGTGATATAAGATAAATGTAAAAAAACTGAAAAATGTCAACATCCTTTATGTTACAAACTCTAGATAAGTCACAACGCAATCAAACAGAATTTAGTTTTGGCACAAAAATCATTTTAAAAAATTCTGTTGAATTAGATGTTCACCTAATGCTTGTGATTGAAATGCCAGTAAATATCCATCATTATTCGTATCATATATCGCATAAATAAGCTTCTTTTTTTTCTATTCGATCAAAGGGAAATGAAATGAAAAATGTTTCGTTTTTTACGTTATACCATTTTTATTGTGTTTTTCAAAATCCATTTTATGTTTACTCGTACAAAAATCTTTGTTATTGTAACTGATACAATTGAGGGGTGTTGTTTTTGTATTCGCAAGTAAGGAATTGTGAAGTAAAAAAGATGCGCTGACTGGATAGATTTCCGTTGATGGGAAATGTTCTGCAGTTGGAAAAAATGCAATCAAACCAGAAGACGTTCGATCTCTTGCTGTATGGCTTGTATCTGGGGTTTGAGTTGCGAGCCCTCGTTAACAGTCACGGAACAAGCAACGACTGGTCTCGAGACTCCACACGCACGACCCAAAGCCTGTTTGCTTCTCACAAACACGTACGGAACGTTCTTGTCCTCGCATAGCAGCGGCAGATGCAGCAGAATCTCCAGCGGCGTGGCATCCGCTGCCATTACAATGAATTCTGAGAGGCCGCGATTGAGTGTCTTGGTCGCCTCGTTAGCACCTTTTCTAAGTTGCTTGTAATTCATTGCCTGCTGTACGAGGTTCAAAATCTTGGCTGTGAGCGTAGCGTCCGCCAAAGGATAGGCTTTTGGATTCACTTCTTCAGTCTGTTACAAAAAAAAAAAAAAGGAAAATATTAGCGATATGTTACTAGAATGTTTATGATTAGTACCTGCGTTTTATTTAATGGACCTGGCAAGCTGTGTCACCGACTTTTTAACCGGTCTCAATTAGCCCCTGTTTCACCTAGATTAATTGACCGGTAGTTCGGTGATGAACAGTTTTTGCAAAAAGTATTTTATTTCATGTTTTTAATCAAAAGATCGACCTTTACTACGCCGATTGATAGCCGAAATATTGAATTTGACCGTCCCGTTGTCAAAATATTAATTATTGAAATCACCTATTTTAACGTGAGAGTGTAAAAAAAGAGTTTAAAATTTGTGAATGACACGTAATTGCAAAAAAGCTGTTGCAAAAAGTATATTTAAAAAACATAACAATCGAATGAGAAGATTCTGAGGAAGTACAGAGTGAGACACAAACTCGTATAGTTTTTTGAGATATTGCAAATGCAAGAAAGATTTGCTATTTGTGTCTCTTTTCCTCTCGTACGTCGCAACTTTTTGAACGCTACCCGCCTTTCATGTCGCTGAACCGTCGCATCACTCTACCTTTATGACCGAACTACCTTAAACGAATTTGTTGTTTTATAAGCGATTTTTACTGGTGAATTAACCAATTGTATTCGATAATCTAACCGAATTTTAAAAAAATCTATTTTGTTTAGTGAATTCAACCGAATAAAACATTTTTAATTGGTTAAAATGTATGTTACAGCCAGTGAAACAAGGGGCTATTTGAGACTTATCTTCTCTTGGTTAAAAAGGAGATTTACTTCAGTTTTTTTCAGTTAACACTTTGGTGACGCAGCTTGCTAGGGAGTTGAAAAAAAAGAGCAAAACCAAGGAAATAAAGAACATAAGATACTTTTTAATCAGGAAAAGGAGAATGTTTCATTACATTTAAGGAACGTGGAGATTAAATTAGTGATTACTGTATTTTGGATGAATTGTGCATAAATGCAAAAAATTTCTTTATACTTTTGGGTGAGTTTTCTGTTGCAATGTTCAGTAATTGGAAAATAAATAGTAACTTTTCCTTTTAATGTTTCAACTAATATCAGTCTTCTTCAGAAATGCATATTTAAATTGTATTCAAAAGCTCAAATACTTCACAAAAAATATAAATAAATAAATGTACAAAAGTGAAATTTGTCTTGTGTTAATCTTTTATACATTTTTTTGTGTTAAAAGAATTATAGGCTTAATTGCACATTTTTGTATATTTATTTATTATTTTTGTAAAATATTGTAGCTTTTCATGATGTTATGCAATATGAAAGAAAAAGAATCAGAGAAAAATTAGCATCATCCTTTGACAGGTATTTCAATTTTTTGGCTGCTAATATTACATTTAACAACATGAGGAGTTGACCTCTTCAATCATTTTTTTTCTGGGTGTCATCTGATTTTTCCGGATTGTATGTAATTTTGTCTTATTGTTTTTGGGCTATACACTTTTATATGAAAATCAGTAGGTTAAAAAGGCTTAAATTATTTTTAGTTATGAATAAGATATATCAGGCAGTCCATATAAAGTGGGCTACCCTGATTTTGAATGTTCATAGAGTGGATTCACAATTTTTTTCCAGAGTATTTAGAGTTCCCCAAACGCAAATGAGTTATTTCAGATTTTTGAACTCCATAGTTTTTCCGCAATAAAATATACTTTTTTTATTTTTCTTTTTTTTTTGCTGCTGATTTAAAACTATCTATGATACAATAAAAAAATTTCGGGATAAAATATAGGATTTCACGTATACTTTTTGATAAAAATGTTTCTAAATTAACAGATATACATATTCAGGCATTTTTTGGCAAAATAATGCCATATCATTTTTTTTCATTGAGAGGGATCATTTTTATTTTACTCAAAATTACAAAGAATTTCTGTCATAAAGTTAAAAAACAATGAAAAAATCAACATCATGGCAAATTGATATCTTCACAATGTACAGCTCTGTTATTTGCTGAATTATACACAATTCACATGTTCACATTATGAAGGTATGAATTTTTCATCATGGAAATTTTGGTGTAGTTAATGGACATAGTAATGGAAATTTTGTCAAATTTTTAGCAAAATCAAAATGGTCCCTCTCAATGAAAAAAATGGTATAACTTTGTATTGCCAAAAAGTGATTGAAAATGTATCTAAGCTAATTTGGAAACATTTTTATCAAAAAGTATACATGAAATCCTACATTTTATCTCTGAACAATTTTGTTGTCTTATGGACAGTTTTAAATAAATCCGCAGCAAAATGAAAAAATAAAATAAAAATGAAAATATTTTTTTTTTTTTTCATTTCACTGCGGATTTAATTAAAACTATCCATGGCACAACAAAATTGTTCAGGGATAAAATGTAGGATTTCACATAAACTTTTCGATAAAAATATTTTAAATTTAGCCAAATACATTTTCAATCACTTTTTGGCAATATAAAGACATACCATTTTTTTTTGTTGGAAAAGACCATTTTGATTTTGCTCAAAATTTGACAGAATTTCTGTTATTAAGTCCACTAATTACACCAAAAATTGTGCGATGATAAACTCATACCTTCATAATGTGAACATGTGAATTGTGTATAAGTCAGCAAATAACCGAGCTGTACAATGTGAAGATATCGATTTGCCATTGATTAACTGAACAAAAATGCCATTGGATTAACTGAACAAAAATACACGACAACGCGTGCAACGTTTTTGACCACGTGTGGAACCTAACCTCATCGTAACCACGTTTTCCTACGTTTACTAGAAATCTCATCGTAAATACAATTACAATTGACTTACCATTTTAAAAGGTGTTCGTGTTCGATCGTAGAAAAATAATTGCAATAATTAACACTCGGCAACCTCTCAGCGATTGTTCTTTTAACAAAAAATCGCGTCACGGAGGAGCACACGGGATATATTCGCGCGTCTTTCGATGCTTTTAGAAATTCGAAGCACGCCTCGAGATTAACGTCGCAAGCGCCACGCACAAGGCGGAAGGGGAATTTCATGCGCGCGGGAATTGAAGCGCATGCGCACAATGTTTTGCGCATTACCGTCGATATAAGTAGAATCGATTCTCGTGACAATTAGTTTGAACCAAGAAATAATTCTTGTGTTATTACACTGCAAAAATGTTTTTTTTTAAATTAATATACCGTATATGAAGCTCGGATGCATATACCGCATATTAATTTTCAGATGCATTCGTCATTGACAAATACGGTGTGCCGTCAGAAGTACGTTATGTACTACCGCACGTAACAGATACTGTGACGTGCTGGATCAGCGCTGTGCCTGCACGGTGTCAGTCGATCGTGCAACTGCTCTAAAGTGCACAATGTGCTGGTACCGTGCAGGCACAGAGTACCAAGATGCAGTCAGTACTTCTCGTATTTTGCCTGAAACATCAATTGTGACCAAGAACAACGCTTTACAGTTTTTGTTACCGACCGAGCAGTAGCACATCATCTCAAGAGCATGTGAAATACCGCAGTCGGTAATAAAAACTGTAATCAACTATTTTCATGCATACGGACATTTTACAGCTTCAAAAAGAGTTTCATCGAATGCGGATATCACTGGAGCATTCGATGAAACTCTTTTTGAAGCTGTAAAATGTCAATATGCATGAAAAAAGTTGATTACAGTTTTTGATACCGATTGAGACCGGAATGGTCGGGGGGGAAGGTGTTTCACATGCTCTTAAGACGATATGCTACTACACAGCGCTAGCGTTGTTCTTGGTCACAATTGATGGTTCAGGCAAAGTACGAGAAGTACTGACTGCGTCTTGGTACTTTGCAGTCAATACTTCTCCACTTTTATAAGATAAATCAACCGTGGCGAAGAATAACCCTTCGGGAAGATTCAGCTATCTCACTCGTACTTATAGCAATCTGAGAGAGACAGACGATATGTAACACATCACCTTAAGCACGTTGTAACGTCACAGTATCTGTTACGTACGGACGTACATAACATACTTCTGACGGCACGCCGTGCAGTCAGTTACGCCAGTGTGCAGTCACCGTCCTCTCAAATATCTGTCTGGGGTAGGTTTTAATTTTCAAATACCAGTATCGGAGAATTCTTATACTATTCTTAAATTTACAATAAAGTATATTAATATGGAATTCATATACCCGTTTCGTAAATCTTACATCGTTTTGTATATTAAATTCACTTGCATTTTTTATAGTGTAGATTTCGCAGAATGTTATCAGTTACCTATCCAATGTCCTAAAGTTGCCTTGAGGATGTAGAATAGCCGGAGCAATCACAAAGATCATCGTCATTTATGTGCCAAATTTCAGCTCGTTTGCTGGAACGATTATTGAGTGATAGGCACAAATAAATTTTCGAAACTATATACATACATACACACTAGGGTGGTTCACTTTTGCACAATCTGTATATATATATATATATATTGTGACGCCAAAACCCAATAAAATACCCAAATCTAACTTTCGCCACAAAACTTACTCCTCGATCGGTTATTTTCCAGTAGGGCGCCAGCCACGCATTCATCGCGTGGCCCGATCGGATCTCGGATGTTATTAAAAATTTTAAGAGAGAGAGTAAGGGTCTGTTTGCACTGGCCAGCAAGCAGCCTAGGAAAGAAGGTAGAGAGGCGGTTCGGGGGCTTGAAATATCGTTAACCGCACAAAATGACGAAAAAAAAATAAATTAAACACGACACCAAAATCTGGGAAAAATCTACACTTTTTATTCCGGAAATTCCGGGAAATAAAACCCAAACGATTCTTAAAATATGGACAGAAAAATCCCTACTAAAATCACCGAAAGCTACTCAATTCACTCTCGTGATTTCCTACTCGCGATTCAAAAACAATAAGAACAAAAATAATACGGGTTACGGGAAAGCTAACCGAAAAAGGCATCAATAATATCGCGGTTCCCTGCTAACATTAAATTATTCAAATGACGCAATAGTTCTTCGCTTTACGCGGCGTTCCAGGGAGCAATTGTTCCGAGCGAAATCGGTCGACGGAAAATAATTAATTAGCCGACTATTGCGAGCACTACTAGGAGGTCAGCTGTCGCCGAGCACAGGAAAAATGCGACAGATTTTGATCGACAACAATCGCACCAGGCACCGTGCATTAAGAGTGCCGTGCACCTTAATTATAAAATAAGAACCTTTTTGTAACGTGCCAGTCCCAAATAAATTCTGATTTACAATACTAATAGATAATTGATAAACGACTTTCTCGAATCCCAGGCACTCAAACTATAACACACGCACTTCCATACCCTATTTATTTTACCGGAATAATCAAACTTAAATCCATTCGAACAAGCGTTACGAGAGTCTCACCTCAAAACAACGAATCACTCTTCCCGGAATATAGGTCGGGATAAACACAATCTCGCTTGACCACCGTTACAATTCATCTGACCGGACCGAGGCACCGCGGCCAAATGGGGCGAGCACACCGATTTTCTTGCGCTCGTTAATATTCTCTTTCCGCGATTACCGAAATTCGTAAGCAGGGCAATCGGGAACTTTCGCCTAATTTCGCCAAGAGTACGAGTCTCGCGGATCGCCTACCCAAGTAGCACAAAGACAAAGGATATCTATTTGGTATACGAAAAGGTATGTTAATTTCCGTCCAAATGATATCTTTTGGATTTGGATATCTTTTAGACGTTCTTAAGATATCCAAATCCAAAAAGATATCATTTGGACGGAAATTAATATACCTTTTCGTATACCAAATAGATATCCTTTGTCTTTGTGCTCCTTGGGTAGACAGCAACGTGAGCGCTGGACGCTAGCGACAGATTCAAAAGTGCCGAGCACTAAGAGAAGCGTTGCGTATGAGAGTAAGAAAGACATAGCTAGGGTCGAAAGCCTTGCGGAGCTCCCTTGAAAATATTGAGGTGTCCCTTCCCTGGAAGTATAGTTGAGACGTCCTGTAGACTCGTGAGGCCGACGTTAACGCTGCTGTCGATGCGGGACATCGGTAACAATTGAAAGTGCTCTGTCTCTTTCCCAAATATTGTAACCGGAACACAAACAGCAATTTCTCAGTGCTCCTCTCGACTCGCCAATCCGGATTTTTCATAAAACAAAATAATAAAAAAACCCAGTGTTAGAAAATGTCGCTTATCAGTGAACAATGACCCTATGGAATCTCTGGGGGCTTGTGGCCAAGCGAGGTGGTAGCCTTTTAATTTCCACAACCGTGTCAATACGCGGCTAATGTAACGCGACTCAAAAAAAAGAGCGTTACAATATATATATATTTTTTTACTGGGCACCCCTCACAACTGTACACTATTATGAAAAACAATTCCTCGTAAATCATCGAAAAGATAAAAAAATCGGCGTGGCTATTCGCACCCTTTCGTCCGTAAATATGTATAGGTCGCGATGGAATTTTTTAATTTCCGTGTTCTAAACATTTTTTTCATTGAAAATTCTTTGACCCTGAGGACGTTCAATAATTTCAACAATTTTTTACCAGAAATTATTCTAAAAAAGAGAAGACATGTATTTGTTTGTTTGGCGTTACGACCGATATTTTCGACAGTCGAATTTTTATAAAAATCTGAATTTTTCGATATTTATATTTTTTAAATTCATTACTATCTTGAAAATGAACAGTCCTATCAAAAAATTTCCAAGATAAAATTTATTCAGTTTATGAAGCCCTACATAACCCTGGCGAACCGGGTTGACCCGTATTTAATGTCAATTTCAGGTCTTACGACCCAAATTGGTAAAATATCGGTCAAATTGAACTCAACCAGTTATCGACTAAATTCAACAGACTCGGTTCAGTCAATTTAAGGTCGCCTTTTTGTTAGTTGATTGTGATTTAACTCATTATAGCTTTGGGTCAGTATACAGACAACTTTTAGCATTTTGACCGATTGTCGACTATATCGGACGAACTCCTACCGGTTCACTTAATGTCGAATTTCGGTAAATCGACTGAAATTAAGCTTAATATAACTTCGGGCCAGTTTTCGGTCGTCTGTAAAAAAACTTGACCAATTGTCGACTAAATCGGATGTACTGTGTTCAGTTCATTTAAAGTCGACTTCTCGTAAATGGACTGATATTCAACTTACAATTTGTGAATCTTCGGGACAGTTTACGGTCGACTTTTAAGAACACGATCAATTATCGACTAAATCGAATGGGCTCCGTTCGGTTAATTTAGGGTCTACTTCTCATTTGCCGACTGATATTCAACTTAATGCATCTTCGGGACAGTTTTCGATCAACGTTTCGAGAAATGACAATGAATCGACTCAAATGGTAATACTGGATTGAGTTGATTTTTGGTCAAGCATTTGATACTTGACCTTATTTCGACTAAGATTATTTAGAGAGGTCGGTAAAATATTGATCAATCTATTAAATGTTAACCGCATATCGACCCAAAAAGTTTTGCAGCCTAAGGCGAGTAGTGGTCAACTATCTTATATAGTTGACCGTATGTTGACCTAGACTACCAAAAAAATAGGTCAACTACAAGAAAATTTTCAGTCGACTTTTTGCACAAGCCGACCGTCGATTTTCGGTCAACTTTGGGTCGGACAGGTCCGCCAGGAAATGTATATAAAAATGTTATTTTCGTTTTTCTAACGTTTTGTTTTACGACGTTAAACAACAAAATATCATTTTTCAAAAAACTGCCAATTTTTATATACTCACGAAAAAAATCTGTTTGAAATTACCACATTTTTTAGACCCTATGCAGAATGGCAAGATTTTAATGAGAAATTCTACGTAATTGAAGATTTTTTAAAATCCTGAATTATTAGGTAAAGCTTGAATAACGTAGAACGTTTCGAAAAAAGTTCTGCCAACCTGTATAGGGTCTCAAAATTTGTTGTATGACGTAATAACATTATTTATAATAATATTATATTACTAGCAGGTTATTGTGGCTCGCGCGCTCGCATAGCTTTCGCGTAACGTATTTGGTTATCAGGCATTGTGAATTTCAATCATGTTTATGTTTTGAATCATGTTTATTAAACAAATTCATGGAATCGTTTCATAAAATAAATCTCGACAAATCAGAACCACGGTTCAATCTCGCCTTACTGAAAATTTAAACGTTATGAAAACGGTTGTTGGATAAACTACATTTATTGTTTTCCGTCCATTAGATGTAATCTGTATACATTTTTTTCGGTTTCTACTCTGGAGCACCCGACATAAAGTTGACCATGTCCAAAATATGGATCGATCAGATTTAAACCAACGAATTTTAATGATTGACCTTATGATTTTTTTATAGACATTGCAAAAGCCAATTTTACAGGAAATTTGCTTTGTAAAAAACCAAAAATAATGAGGAAGCAATTTGCAAAGTTCTATTTTGCAGCTTTTTTCTCAATTATAAAAGATCAAATTCTGAGAAATTCGAACGACATTGCAGATTATGACAAAACTATGTACTTATCATTGCTAAAGTTAGGGCAACATTGTGAATTGTTCTTTCCATCTTCTCTGTTCCCACTATCTTGTCCTTTCTATCCTCTCTATCCTTATGGCCGGTCCTTTCGACACTTATTATAGAGATAGAGAGTATATATATCAACAACCCGCCAGAAATACTTTTTTTTAAAATTGTTATGAACATTTTTTTTTTGACAATTTTTTTGACGATCTTTTTCAAAAATTTGCCGAAATTATTTTTTGAAAAAATGTTGACGTCGGAACGCCCGGCGCCGGATTGGGACAAACAGACAAACATTTTTCAGAAATATATATTAGATATAATATAATATCAAAAAATCTGAAAAATACTTTGGTGAATCTTAAAATTTTCTAGCTTGGAGCCAAAATGTGGAAGATTTTTCTTCACATAGTTTTTAAACTTCTTTGATAAAAAAAATAGAAAAAGAATCAAACTACTATGAGGGACTTGTCAAACACTTCTGTATATGAAACTAAATTTTTCAGATTTTTTTCAGATTTTTAAATTATGTCTTGCTGGTGCTAAAATGTGGCGTGTATTGTGTCGGAATAGTCTAAGCTAGTTCAGAAAAATATGATAGATTTCGAAAAATCTTTAAAAAAATCCGAGTTTACATAAATAAACGTTTGACCAATCGCGTGTAGTAGATTAATTTTTTTGTTGCCTCATAGAGGAAGAAAAATTTTCGGGTGGGGAGAAAAATCCAGGACATTCGCAAAAGAATCGAAGTCTACTATTAAACAAGCTATTTTGTATTGTTTAATGTTTTTTTAATCCGTTTAAAGTTTAAAAAATAGTAGAAACTATGAAAAACAAAAGCAGATTCACGTGACGTCCGCTTGCGCGTTTTTCTATTTTCAAAAACTCCTGAATTTGTTAAATCTGCTCGATTCAATTCTTCCTGAGAGTATTATCGGTGGAATAAAGATTTTCCTACAAGCATTGAACGGTTCGGACTAAAATTTCGTTTTTAAAAGCTCCAAGACATTTGCAAAAAAGCTAAACAACAAAAATACTCAAAAGAATGAACAATGAAAGTAAATTCATGGTTGATCGAAGATTCCATAGGACACCTTTAAATTATGTTTATGAAAATTGCTTTCCAGACTCAAAAAATCTGTCGCAATGGGGCCTTCGGTACATTTAAAAATATCAATATCTGGGAGCACAATGGCACATTATTGCTGTTAGTTAATGACGAAACGTAATTTTATTCAAACATGCCGAGCTTTGCTGCCGTTGAATAATCTTTTTCATGTTTTTTAGAATTTATCACACAGATTCGGTTTTTCTAAGCAAAATAATTATTAAATTTTAATACGCGTTAGAAAAATTATTTTCTGCATTCGTGAAGTTCTCCTAGATAGTTTTCATCAATATTTCCAAGACATCACGATTTTTATTTTATAATTTCAAGCGTCAAATATCGAATTTTCTGTCACGCCATCATTTGTTTCACGCTGCCTTCAGACCGTGAGTGAGCCGAGGCGACCAGTGATCGTCTTTTATACATATATAAGCTATATCGAATTACAACGAAGTTGCGGCGTCTGGGCACTGTCGCGGTGACGTCACGGCGACAGCTCTGTGATTGGCCCACGCTGATTGCTAATAACTAAAAAACTATTAGTCGTGTGACATTTGCGCAGTGACTTACTCGTGTGATTTTTCTACATTTTTGAGTTATAATCCGATCATGCGGATTATTTACACCCTGTATAGTATGTATAAACTCTATATGAAACATTCCATGCCAACTCGGTCAACGGCTGGACCATATTTTTTTTTCGCGGCAATTTTTTATGTCATTCTTCCAATTGAAAATGCATGCAGAAATTTTTTCAGTTTTTTTTTAATCGAAATTTCCGTGTTATAAATATCTAAAGCTATCTAAAAAAACCGCCCTAATGTAAAAAACAAAAAATTCTCAAAAATACTATCATGTGTAACAAAACGTTTGAACCATAGGCCAGAGTGGGCCGTGACCTCCTGCTATTTTTTTCCATGTTATAACATTATTCAAAAGTTTGTTAAACGTTAAATAGACAACGCTTCGATTGTAAAATCTCAAAAATGCGAAATAACTTTTTCTCACCTCCGGGCCGAAAGCGACAACTTTCGTTCCGCTACGCGGAAGGGGCCTTGTTAGGTATAAACGTGGCATCCACAATAGGGAATCTACTCTAGAACCCTACTAGGCTCAACAGAGGCGGCCACGACAAACTTCGGGGCCTAATTAGGCCTAAATGTGGAACCCTCACTAGGGTCGCCCATATTGAGCCTCTAAAGGGTAGTACTTTCAAGCGTGACTAGCCTAGTAGGGCCCCTACTACAATTAGGGCAATCTAGAAAGGGCCATGTTGGAGCCCCAACTATATTCCTGCACGGGTGTGTCGCAATCACAAGAGTCGAGAAAAAGTTTTTCCAATGAGAATTGTACAAAATTTTACTTTACAAGGTGTGAAAATGGGGTTTTGTGCGTAAAACGTCCATTATCGCATCGAATGAAGTAAACATCATTTACAGTAATTTAAATTTCAACGTTTTTACAATACATAATGTATTACGAAATTATATAATTATGTCTGCTAACATTGAAAAGAGGGTTTATCGATAGATGTAATGATTAGCCCTTTTTAATTTTCCCACATGCGCGATTGATAAACTTGCGATTATTCTTATCGAATTGTGTCATCAGTAAGAAAAAGTAATCGGCTAGAGACGACGTCGTAATATGAGTTGCCTATCCACGATGAGAGTGTCTTTCTCCATTTAGTTAAGATGTCAAAGCGACAAGCAAGATAAGCGTTGGCGTTGTATGTATGTACGTTTTGCTAAAGTGGCGTATCGTTGTCTTAGCTGGTATTTAAAACGTGCTTGGCCACCCGAGAAAGATCAGTTACAGACTGACCGTTCAAATCGAGGCAATAAATTTTACGTCGCGATGTCAATTAAACCGTTATTCACGCTCACCACAGCGTGTTTCACATTGCTATGTTTTATCACTGTTCAAACAGAGTGTTTGTTTTTAGTTGAGGCAGAAGAGACTCGTGTCAACACGCGGCCGATTATAGGTAAGATGTACAATTTCGTCTCAGGAAATACCTGTTTGATCAAAGAATTGATAATCGCTTGTAAATATTTGTTACACTTATAAAAATGTTTGAAAGTTTTTTATGCATATTTTGATAAATTTAATTTAATGCAAAATTGATGAACTTTTAGAGTTGAATTTGTTGAGTTTCTTGAACAAATAACAGCGGTTTTATTCACAGAAAAACATGTGTACGTTTGATGAAATATCGGACATGACTAAAAAACAAAACCATTCGTTTTTAGGAAGAGACAATTGCCAACCACTTTTGTTTTTAAACGTCTGATATTATTAATTAACACAGTGAAACAACGTCATCCTTGAATACGCCGTGAGCGTCTCCAAATTCAATAAAATTTAAAGCAGTTTTATTGAAATTAGAGTAATTTTACTTCAATTGTTTTAACAACTTAGCTTAACAGTAAAATTAAAGTACATTATCAGGTACTTTTTGCGTTTTTACTATTCCATGCATGACGTTAACATTGCACTTATACATAACATTTTAAGTGGTTATTTTGTTTTTCGGTGTATAAAATTATTTATTTCAACGAAAAATAAATAAAAAAATTAGGTATTGTGCTCTAATTTATTTTTCAGTCTAATTTTGGATCAGTAACGATATAAATCATTTTAATGTCATTAAAAAAGAATACAAAGATATATGATGACAAGAATATTAATAATTAGCCAAACAATTAGTGTACATTCGATTTTCCGAAACTCTCAAATACTTCTAATAATTACGATTATTATAGCATTATTATATATATTCTTTATTTCCGTTGCATGGTTAGTTCAACTTTATACACTCTATATTCTTAATTCTAATATTCACATGATTATTATAGCATATATTAATACTACTCGAAAGTAATTTCTATGAATTAAAAAAAAAATTCCCTAAACACGAGTTGCATTTTTTAAAACTACTCAGTATTGCAACATTAACGGAAGACACAACTGAAATCGTGAAGTCTGGCACTTCTTTACAGAATTAAATAGACATTCGATCTTTCGTTTTTGTGCTTTTAAAAGTGAGATCAGCCGCACTGAAAAAAAGTATGTAATAAACAATCAGTCTGTAGTCGGTTGTGCTATATTAATTGGTGTTTACGATATTTTTTATTTACTGTAATAACGATAAAATAAATATTTACGGGCTATCAATTTTTTTTTTGCTTTGTAGCATTCATACGGAAAACCCCAAGAGGCGATTTTTTTTAAGGCTCCACAAACTTAAGAATATACGATGCTCAAACTGGACGCCACGATGCTCAATATGAATAAATTTGAATGGGATTTAATCGTATGTTATCATCTCTATTTATTCGGACTTTGATCAATTTATACAAATTGAATCGTTGTTATTAGTTTCCTTTAGTTTTCGTTTTCTATTGGTTAAATACGATAGATACGTTATCGGGATGTGTGGTACACTAACGGATCTATAATATTTTATAATTTTTTTAAAACTGATTTTATAATAAATTCTTAGACCTCTTATTATCCGAAATCAATGCTCTTATTAGTATCTTGATATGCTTGATCATTTATTAGATTTTTCTCGTATCGCGAAGTACTCAAATACGGATAAAATAAAACTTTCGGTAAGGAATGTATACGTGAAGCATTCTTAAAGAGTTAATTAAGATAAATAATTTAGTAAGAAAGATGCTAAAAAACTGCTCAATTTACTGTTGTTACTCATAAGTACGTGAAACGGCTTATATATTATTGATGTATATTATCTTACAAGAACGAATTTGGATGGAATAGTTAGGCAGTCTATCAGAGATCATGAAAGTTAGGCAGCTTGGGTCGTGGTCACTATAACGATGGGTGACCAGAAAAAAAAACGTAATTATCCAGTCGATTTCTTTTTTTTTTTGCTTGGAATAGTAAATCATGGGTATATACGTGCAATTGTATATTTTTATTATTAAATTAAATACAAAAATTATATTATTTATAATAATATTATAGGATATGGACGAAACATATAGGATTTCGATCGTAAATTTATGATAGTACATCGTAAATTCACGAAGCAAAGTCCGTATTCGGAACGACAGAATTTTTTATAATCGGTTTCTATCATTTATTTTTACCAGGGTATTTTGCCTTAATTGCAATATTTGTAATAGCGGCAATCGAGACAACAATGACAAAAGATCAAATTAATAAATGATACATGAAGCGAAAAGTGAAAAATAACGTTGTTCGTAACTTGTAATTTTTTTAAATCACGATAAGGTGCACTAATTCAATTATTCTTATTTTCGTTTGATTTGCTACGAAACGTCAAGGGATCCTGACTCAAGAGATCAGTTATAAGTTAAACCACGAGTATCCCAATATGTACCACAGCTACATAGCTGCTTCGTATGTCAAATTTGTCGAAGGTGCTGGAGCACGGGTGGCTCCTATCTGGTAATATATTTTTCATTATATTAAAAAACGAGTTATTTATATATAATATATATAATATAATATAACATTTTACTTGGTACACACTAAAGCACAGCACATTTTTTTGTTGGTACAGCTGCTGGTCTCCATATATATAGCGAAAAATTATTGCGACATACTGTGGCAACAAAAAAATGTGCTGCGATAGAAAAAATGTTGTCACAAAAAATAAATTTGTCAATTCGTGATCATTTTATTCGTTTAGTCTAGAATAGACTAGCAAAAGGTAAACTGTGTAAAAATATTTGTAATGTATTTCGCGAGAAAAGTGAAGTATATGTCAATCAAAATATTGGCTTTTCATTGTCGATAAAAATTTTGGAGAAAGCTGTACGGATACAAAGGTGCTTTGCAAAAGTCATCAGTTACGTTGTTTTTTTTACATGTTAAACTATTTCATTTTCGTTAATTAAAAATATATTGTGTATGTTTAATGGACTTCAAATGTTTGTAAAATTTTTCGAAGTGTTTAAGATGGTGATTGGAAAATGTGTATCGAAAAATGACTGTCTCCTCAATGTAGCAAATATCCTATGTTCGTAGTTAGAGGACTAATATGTATTTGAAGGATAATATTGTCTTGAATTAATTATTTCAATACTTTACAAAAGAATAATGTTAAATAATTGAACGAGCTGCGATAATATAGGTTTTCCCTTGGAGTATAAAAATCTAAGGCGTATATTGTAGGCGCGACATGACCACGTCTATAATCTTATGACGATAATGTAACAGATACGACGAATTTTCAGGATTGGAAAAGAGGACGAGTATTACGAGGACATTTTGTCGAAAGTTAATGGGTAAGGGGCATCGTGAAGTCTTCCATATAAATTTCTTTCTTTTCTCATGACTTAAGGATATTTATTCTTCATTTTCAGAGTTTTGTTTCCTGGGGGTTCTACATGGTTTAATCAGACCGACGGGTATGCTGACGCAGGAAAGGCTATATATAGGTATGACATTTTTATATACTTTAAAAAATTACAAAATTAATTTTTAAAATCTACGCCTACGAAATAAAGTATGACCGTTGCATCTAAAAGTTATATGTTGGATATGTATGAAATATCGTGATGATAATGTCCATGCTGCAGATATTTTTAAGTGCCCGGTCAAAACTTAGGGTGTGTCAAAAAAAGATTTTTATTTTTTTAATTTATTTTTTTTACTGCAAAAGTAGGTATTCTGACCTTAATATCCACCTTCTATACGGAATTCGAACTAAATGTTTTGTGTTTTTTTTTTAAATTCGGAATTTGTGGAAACAAAAGATCGCGTTTGAGCCACGTCTAAATATTATTTGTCCGTGAATTCTTTAAGCGGAGTCAATTGTTCGAGCGTAAGCGGGTCAACCCCTCGAGTTTAAGCCATGAAGACCAAAAAAAGTGCGATAATAAGCAGTAAAAAGCAGAAATTTTTACTACCAAAGTATGCATACTGAGCTCAATATCCACCTCCTATACGGAATTCGAACTAAAGGTTTATTTTTTTTTAATTCGAAATTTGTGGAAAAAAAAGATCGCGTTTGAGCCACGTCTAAATATTATTTGTCAGTGAATTCTTTAAGGGGATGCTGGAGTAGGTTTTATTACCGACTTTGATCGGTAAAAATAGGCTTTTTCGTAGTTTTGATTATTCTTCGTTAATACGCTATACACATGCTTCAAATTGTACACGGTTGTAATATCAACATAAACGAGTGGACGTACATTTGAAGATTTGTTGAAAACGTACAATAAATGAAAAAAATCGTATATTACTAAACCTCCGGAAATCAAAATGGTCGCCAGGGTTTGACAGCATCGCCTGTTTGATAAGATATAAAAGATTCTGGAACTCACATACGTTAAATCGAAATGTACGTCCATTCTTTAGCGTTCTCTGAATATTCTACGAGCGTCGAAAAGTCAAAAATTACACAAAAGGAATCCACGCAAAACCGAGACTACATTCATGTAGTCTGTTCGCGATCAGAGTGGGTCAAGAAGAGCGCGAATGAAGTTTCCCGATTAGAACACTAGTGGCGCCGATGTAGTCCGTTTTCTTTTGGCAAAAGCTCCGAACCTTTGCAACGCGACTGTAGTATAACACTATACATGGATTTGGCTTGTGTATTTGACATTCTGATGGTTTTCGAATATTCAGAAATCATCACAGAATTGACGTCCGGTCTGATTTCACACATCTAATTTCTAGAAACAATTAAATCTTACGGCAAAGTTCAGCTGACATATCGTGTGCGGCCATATTGCTTTTCGGGAGATTCCCCAGATAGAAATATGGCGAGACGATGACGGCACGGTGGCGACACGGCAGGGCACGGCGTGTCGGTACCGTGCAGTTATGTGCGACCGAATGTCGACACGGCACGGTGACGGTACAACGTGCTAAAACCGGCACTGTGTCAGCACCGTTCCGGCACATCGTGCAGTCTCTTTATATTGCACGCCCTGCTGGAATGGTGCTGGTACAGTGCTGGATTCAGCACGCTGTGCCGACACCGTGTCGCTACATTCGGTCGCACGTAACTCATTTCTGACGGCACGCAGTCCCGACCGGCACTGCACGTTTTTCTTGCTGGGTCAGTATCTTTTGCCAAAAGTATACAGACTACGTCAGCGCCCCCTGTGTCCTGATCGAAAAACTTACCGACCTAAGGCGGTAAAAAAATCTACTCCAGCATCCCCTTAAGATGATGTGTTAGTGCTCGGTCGGTAACAAAAACTGTAAAGCGTTGTTCTTGGTCACTATTGATATTTCAGGCAAAAGACGAGAAGTACTGTCTGCGTCTTGGTACCCTGCAGTCAGTACTTCTCGACTTTAATTCGAAAAATTAACCGTGGCGACGAATAACACTTTAGGAAGATTCGGCTATCTCACTCGTACTTATGGCGATCTGAGAGAGACAGACGATATGTAACACATCACCTTAAGCGGTGTCAATTGTTAGGTTAGCCCCTCGAGTTTAAGCTATGAAGACCCAAACGAAGTGCGATAATAAGCAGTAACCCGAGCAATAACAGCTTTTTCTCAATTTCTGCTTCTTACTGCCTATTATCACACTTTTTTTGCACGGTGCCAAAAGAATACGCTGACAAATGATATTTAGAGGTGGCTCAATCGCGTTCTTCATTTCTCTACAAATACCAAATAAAAAAATAAAATACAAAAATTTAGGCTCGATTTTCGTATACGAGGTGTATATTGAGGTTAATATACATACTTTGGCTGTAAAAAAAAAATAAATAAAAGAAAATAAAAAGAAAATAATTCAATAAAAAACATTATGTTTGTCAATTTCTGCTTCTTACTGTTTATTATCGCACTTTTTGTTGGTCTTCATGGCTTAAACCAGAATGGCTGACCTAACAATCGACTGTGCCAAAGGAATTCGTTGGCAAATAATATTTACAGGTGTCTCAATTACGATCTTTATTTGTCAACAAATCTCAAATAAAAAAATCATAAAAAAATTAAGTCGCGTATTCCGTATAGAAGGTGGATATTAAGGACAGAATTCATACTTTTGCAGAAAAAAATAAATTTAAAAAATAAAAAATAAATTTTGATACGCCCTAATATATATAAGCAACGAGGGAAAAAGTTTCCTCGATTCAAACAAATCACTTTAAAATCTCGGCCTATAAAAATGTCCTTTTTCATTAATGAAATAATATATTTAAGTTAATATTATCCTTTGAATGATCTACAAATCAATGAAATATAATGTGTGACGTATTTTTCATGAGCATAATCGGTAACAATAAAGATAACGGGAACTTCTACACGATACTGTCACCTTCGGCCGTTCACTCTCGTTCGCGCATCCACAAACCCGGTGGACGCCAGTTAATTTTTGTTTCACCGGTACTAACGAACGGGTATGCCCGAGGAATCGAGTTGATCAGGCTCGATTCCAATAAAATCGACAGCTTGGAGCAAAAGCCAACGATCGAGAACAAATTCAGAGAACGGTAGCTTAGTTAATTTTTGGGGTCGCGTAAAATTAACAAACGCAACTGTATGCGCTCACGGGAGCGATCGGTTGCGGAAATGCATGGCCGCTCATTCTGCTAGGTTCTGGTAGAGAGGGTCGAGGTATGACCCAGTGTATCGCTTTCTTTTAACGAGATCTCAAACAACGAGAACAAACTTCAATATTCTTTAAACAAAGGTTCGAGAGCAAATACAATAAATTATAATGGGGAATGAATTCATGAGAGCCAGTGTGAAGCATCGAAATCGTTAACGATAACGGCGAGTTGCAAAGCAACGCGCGCGTATACGAAACTCAACGGTAACTGCCCGAATATTCAGTGCGACGAGATCTTTAATCGTAATAATCAATTAAATAATTAATTAAACGAAAACGGCTCACGAGAATTATTCCCGATAAATCGAGGAGCGAGAACTGAAATCCAAAGGACGATACTCGAGAACAATGCACTAAATTGCATTAAATAAATCATGAGAACACTGACTTTATTTCGAGAATAAAATTCACCGCTATCGACAACTTGTTGCGTACGTACTACACTACACACGCCGAACGCGGGAGCGGAATAATAGACGGGAGCGTGATCGGCAGAAAAACCGTCAACACGGGAGCGCGTTTACAACCCGAGGCACCTCAGCGGTGTCCCGAGCGAGACTGATTATCTCCAATAATCATCGAAAGCCCGACATTATAATTATTCATGTCTCCCAAAATCACTTACCCGAGAGCTACTGCCCTCTCTCACTCGAATCATCTCGTAATTATATCGGGATCGCAAATCATGCCGGTAACATACGAAATCGTTGTGACAGTTGCCTCCCTCAGTGCTTCGCGCGAAAACGGACCTATACCCACCTAACACAGATTCGTAACTTTGATATAATATTTACGTTAACGAAATAACGTGTTCTGTCAAAATAACATCACTGGTGACGCACCAGTGATACATTATTTCTCACTCAAGAAGGTCTCAGGATATGGAAAAATTTTCGTAACATTTATATTACACTACATAACATTTATGTAACAAGTAAGTTTATTACGTCACATTTTAATGAAATCTCGATAACAAATGTTACTTATTTTTGTTACATAAATAATCTATAACGTTTACATATTATTTAAACAGAATTTTGTGTCACAACTAGATACGATTGTTATTAAAACAAGACATCATGCTTATGTCAATGTTACACAACAATGTTATGTTTATTTACAATTCGAAAGTTATGTAACTGTTACATTCTGTGTTAGGTGGGTACTATACAATGATATTGCACCAGGATACCCCGTCCTCTGCAAAAACTAACGAATCTCCACCCGTTCTTCAGCGCAATGCACACCGAGAGAAAAAGTTTCATTGATTCACGGAAATCTTTGCCAATGAAATGAAATACTTGAATTTCAATACTATCTTTTCTTTGAATGATCTCAAACTCAATGAAAAGTAGTGACATTGATTCGAAGAAACATTTCGTAAACCAATGAACCTTTTTCATTGATTTCAAAGATATCGTCTCTGATTCAATGAAACCTTCTTACCAGCTAAAAATTTGGAAACCTATTTTTTCCTGAAGTACGCGGCAGATAAAGGTCAAATTCTATGAGTATGTAAGGAAGTACGGCAGAAATAGGTTAAGCTTCTGATTCCTCGGAACTCGAAGCCGTTCGTTCGGGAGAACCGGAAAACAAAAAAGTGAGGTTAGGTGCGAAAAAGATCAATGAAAACGTTTCTTTGAACCAATGAAAATGTCTCTTTAAAACAATGAAACTGTTTCTTTATTATATGCTCACTAAGTAAATCTTTATTTACAGGCAATGAAATGTTCTCTTTGAAATTCAAATGAACTATTTCATTGAAATCAAAGAAATATTTCGTTAAAATCAGTAAAAAAAAAATCAATCCACCCATTTCTTTGGCGTCAATGAAATCTTTTCTCTCGGTGCACTATCGCCATAGGGCACCGGATTTACACCGGTCTATAACTAACCGCAAGACTTTTGCCGGCAATTCTGATCTGTCGGGCTGCTAGTTTCGTTGAGCTCTCATATCCTCACGACAGCTTCGAATATGCCGAACTTTTAACCTTTATTTTAGACTCTAAAGAAGCATAGCAGAACGAAAAATAATCGGTAACTAAGCCATTGTTCTACACGAAAATAATTATTCGAGGAGGGGCAGCGAAAAATCACGTCACAAATGACATTGACTTAATAACATAAAAAAGAATGTAATCAATGGACTGTTTTTCAGTGATTAAAAAAATATCGTCTTTGGGACTCTAAAATACGTAACCTTTAACCTATAAAGGAATGAAAGCTCGGCAGAAGTTAAATAATTTTCAATAATATATTTAATTAAACGTCCGCCTATCCATTATTGTCGGTTTTTCTCGACTCATGACTTAACGCGACTGAAGTGATGGCGCAAACGTTTCTTTGAATCACTGCTATGCTATGTTCTCTTTAAAATTCAAATGCAACATTTCATTAAAAGCAAATTACTTTTGAATCAAAGAAATCTTTTTTCTCGGTGTGGACCAGCAATAAAAGATACACTCAGACAAATAATCCTGCCAGAAGATCCTGGATCAAAAGATCTCGCAAATAAACGGTTCTAATGCAAGATATACAATAATACTAATAAAAATCCATAAAAACTGCCAATATTCGTTTGTAGGTTTTTGTTATTAGTCTATACGCATTGGCAATTTTTTAATGACATTTTTTGTCTTTTGGCTGAAGATCTATTGTCAGGATTTTTTGCCCAGCATCTTCTGGTCCGGGATTTTATGACCGAGGACCATTTTCAGATACATTTTTTTTTCAGTGATGTATAAAGTTATAAAATTTATTAATAAATTGGTAAATCCTTGTGTATTAGAATTGCTGAAAGAATGAACAGAAATGGTGACTACTTTCCACTTTGGGGCACCTGTCTGGGTTTCGAGTTACTGACCTATTTGGCTGCCAATGGAGTAGAACATCGAGACGAGTGCTCCAGTCAGGGGCAAGCCTTGCCTCTTGAATTCACTGACAGTAAGACCCATTAAAGGAAGACTATGATGATTTTTCATTAGTCGACTTTTGTTAAGAATTACCCAAACAGGCATTTGGAAGCACGGTGACTGCACAGTGGCGTAAATGACTGCACGGCGTGCCGTCAGAAGTACGTTATGTACGTCGGTACGTAACAGATACTGTGACGTTGCGACGTGTTCAATCCAACACTGTGCCTGCACGGTAGCAGCACATTGTGCACCTTAGAGCAGTTGCACGATCGACTGGAACCGTGCAGGCACAGTGCTGATCCAGCACGTCGTGCCGTCACAGTATCTGTTACGTGCGGACGTACATAACGTACTTCTGACGGCACGCCGTACTGCACGTTTGTCTGCCTGGGTATCCAGCAAATTTGCTCATACCTATTAGTTCTAAAACCTATTGCTCATGTACAATATGCATTTGTAAAATTGGATGTGCCGACACGGAGAAGAAGTTTATTGGTATCGATAACTATAAAGTGCCAGCTTCAAATACATAGTTGTGAATATTTTATGGTAATGAAAAAAAAAAAAAATTCATAAAAATAACATAATATACAGTTATTTTTTTTGCAGGTCTTCGAAAAAGCAGATTGTTCAAAGACGCACCGAGGGAAATGATTGATATCCTGCGCAACGAAAATCTTACTATTAATTTTCATCAATACTGTGTCACTCAAGATGTGAGTAAATTATTTCTTGAGTTCTCCGATTGATCAAGATAAAATAAAAGAACAAAATGTAAAATCGCACAGGGCTTGGCACGTGTCTCGCTAACGGACAAATTTCGCATTATATCCGTGAACAAGGATTGGAATGGCCTTCAATTTATTTCGTCTCTTGAGCACGTCACTCTGCCTTTTTACGGTGTACAGTTTCACCCCGAAAAAAATATTTACGAGTGGGTGACAGGAAAATCCATACCGCACGGTTTTAATTCCACAAAAGCTAGCCAATATTTCGCCGACTTCTTCGTCAACGAAGGTGAGGGAATTAGTGATGAAGGACATTGATTTTTTTCAACAACAAATGCTAATTATTTTTTGTTTTCTTCCCCTCCTAGCTCGCAAGAATAACCATTGTTTTCGGAGTATTGATGATGAGAACGAGAATTTAATTTATAATTATAATATGAACTTCACGGCTTTGGTCGGGTCCGCGTTTCAACAATGCTATTTATTTAAAAAATCTCAAGAACGTTCCTAAATATTGTTTAGTGATATTCCATGTTACAGAAAAATAAATGTTATGCCAAATATACACATAATAAAATGAATATTTTACGAAACAAACCTGTCCTAATACTTTAATGATACGAAAAAAGGAACAAATTTAACCTGAATTGAAAAAAAAACTATGCAATATAAGTACAAACACTGCTTCACACGTAAAAATTAAGTAAATCACGATATAGTTCGAAAAATCTTATATCGAATTGAAAAAAAAATTATTAGACATATTGATTTGCAATCGTAAGATAGCAAAATATAATATACTTGTTACGGAACGCGTATGGGTGGGTTGTTAACAAAGAAAACGCAGTAAATTTTCGTAAACTGACTTTATTTTGGAAGACAAACTCTTGACGCGTGCGTCTTGTCGGCCATATTGTCGAGAACTAACTAGTAACGTAAATATATTGGTATTCAGAGACGAACACTAGTGGCTCACCCTGTCGAAGATAAGAATGAATTAAAATCACAATACTATCTTTAAATACATAACAAACCATATTTGCCATGTATTGCATGAACCTACTTATTTAAATCTTTTATATATAATGTAACAAAAAGATTTTCCCAAAATGCAATTTAGCGTAATTTTTCCTAAGATGATTGCGTAATGTTTGTTTTCTGGACCGGGATAGAAGTTTGTTGTCTAAGGGAATAAACCTCAGACATTTTGATACATATACGTAGCATTGGAGGAGAGGACCTGATCCTCTCGTAACAAGTTGTAAATACAAACGTCATAATTAGAAACAGTGGGTATAGATAAACGAGTATAATTAGACTCCTGCTAAATTAGAACTACAGGCTGTTCAGACCGTTTTAACGAGTATATTAATTATATTAATAGCCAACGAATCCAGCCTGTTCTGTGATGCTGCTATAAGTATTAGGAAAAATATGAAAAAAATTTGCTAGCATTGGGACATCATCATATATTCGTGGAACTTTTCTGAATTCAATACTTTTAGTTTATTTCAAACTATCATGATTACTACGATTTTTATTCATCATTGTATAATACCAAAAATCATCTTTTTATTTTGAGAACCATAATACGTATCATATGAAATTTATTGTTGGCGAAACATAGAATATTGACTCCATTGAATATAAACATTTTTTCTTGACGTTCTCAACAATTTCTGGATCTCGAGTACAAACCAGTATACATAAAGCGTGAATTACCAATTCGTATATAATTAATTTGACATACGAAAAATATATGTTCATAGTGGATAGCGATAATTTCATCGTCTACTAATTTTATCACCGACTCGATCTCTGATGAGGATAATCTTAATGATAAAAAAACGAACTCTTAAGGTAGTTCTGTCGTGAAGGCAATCCAAACTCATATGCATGAATTTTTGATATGTTGTAATTTAGCTATTCAATTTTACTTGCACAAAATCTTGAAGGCTTTTACCGAGTATTTGACTGAACAATTAAAACTTGAAAATCGATCTTTTTACACGGCGCTCATGGGAGGGCTGAAAAAATTGATCTTTAAATCGAAAATTAACATACTTAGATCAAAGATAGAGAAAAAATAAAAAGTACTACGGATTCGCAAATCATTCAGGAATTGATGCATCATGAAAAAAGGTGAAGTCACCGGAATAATGTTTAATTGAACCAATGTCAAAGTGCAAGATACTGGGCCAAATGACGTTTCCTAACCTAATTATCGTAAAAATGAAGTCAAATCCGCACTAAACATATCAATTATTTACAAATAATCGTTTTTATTTCATTACGACAATTTCGAAGGATTCTCGATTATTTTTTATATTATTATTGAGGCAGTCAAGATGATGTGTATGATCATTTTTTAATGTCATATAGACTCTGAGATTTATGACTCCGGCGTACCGACAGAACTACCTTAAGGGACAGTTTTTGGAGTTCAAATATTGGCAAATCCTGAAAAAGTATAGTATAAAGAATGCAAAATAGAACCTTGCATATTGCTTCCTCATTATTTTTATCTTTTTATGAATCTACTTCAATGAGGAAATATGTTCATCAATTTTGACTTCCTCATACAGGAAGCTTTGTAAAAAGTTAAAAATAATGAGGAAGCAATATGCAAGCTTCTACTTTGATGGTACTTGAAATAAATTTGAAATACTTAAGTTTAGCGAAATGTTAGTCGTCAAGAAGTAATAACGAAAAATACAAACTCCTTTTTACCGATCTACACTAAATAATATATCTATAATAAAATCTATTATAAAAAAATAGACAAAAATCAATGTAGTATGGACGAGTTGTCAAGCATTTCTTCATATGAAACTGTATTTTTCAGCATTTGTTCAGATTTTTTAATTATGGCATGCTGGTGCTAGTATATGCTAGTATGCTGCTGGAATAGTCTTAGTTCAGAAAAATTTAAAGAATTCCAAAAAATCTGAAGAAATTTAAAAACATCCGAGTTTACATAAAGACATAAATAGTAGATGATTTTTTTTTCTATTTTTTAATAATTTTTAAAAATAAAATAGCTTAAACACTGTAAGAAGAAAAATCTTGCCCACTTTGGCTATAAGCTAGAAAATTTTGAAATTCAACAAATGTATTTTTCAGAATTTTTTAATTATGGCAATCAATATGTCACTTAAAAAAAATATTAACAAAAAATTTGCATAGAAAAAATTAAAAAATAAAATCTGATGCATTTGAGGGTCCAACCAATCATTCCAAAAATTTCGAGCCAAATCGGGGAGTTCGAGGGTCAGACTCAGGTCGAATCGGGATGGAATGCCCCAGATATACAATATAAGAAACAGACTTAATATAGAAGTCTGAAATTATTAGAGTATTTTAAAGAATATATTCTCGGAGACGATATCGGAGGTGGGGGTGACCAAAGTCGTCGGGACCCCAAATAAGAACCACCCTTCGGCATGTACCGAATGTAACGTGTTGTTTAAAGAACAATTGTTTCCTCGAAGGCGCTTTAAGTGTCACGTGGTACAGATTACAAAGTACATTCGGTCACTGTGACGGAGGTCTTGCGCTAGTGAGGGAGCGTTCCTCCTCGATGGAGGAACGCTCTTCGGCTGCAGCACGTGGCTAGCCGCACGAGTATATATCTTCCTCTTGTATTTTCTACTTTACATTTAATTCCCAGAAATGTCTTGAGGTACAAGTCTTTTTTATATGATCTGTATATGTAGAGAATAGAATAGGATTTATTTCCACTGTACGGCGCTTTCGCCTTTTACAAGTCCATCCTTACATACTAATCCTTAAACACAATAGGATCATTGGTTACAATTAGCATCACAGGGCTTTTCATGTTTTATAAACTAACATTTGTTCCAACGACTCTTAATAAATATTTATTTATGCTATGCCGCACATCCATTATACACGTCTCGTGACTTATTATAGTCAGTGCCGACCCGGAAGTTTTCGCGCTTAGCACAAAACGTTGAGTTTCTTCCCGAGCTTTTCTTTAACTTAGTCCTCTTAACTCCTCCCCCCACCCCTTCTTGACTAGGTGTTTTGTGTTTCCTAGACTATATCCCCGTCCCTTTCCGTTATTGACCTGGTCATTCCCACGAAGGACTTCACGTACTCGCATATTTCCGGAATTAAGTTACCTTTCAGAGTTTCCTCGGTTAGCCGACGCAGATCGTCCCCTACTTTCCCCTCTCTCCAATGATCAACTTCATTTACCCATTTTTAATTTATTTTCCCTATGGCTACCTCGCATTGCCAAATGTGCTCTAGACTCTCCTCCTCCAGGTCACACAACCCACACTTCCAGCTTCGGAAACCCTTTTTTCCCACTTTCCCAATATTTCCACATCTCAATCTTGTCCATTGCTCTGTCAAGGCCCCCTCTAATATCCCTTCCCTTTCAATATGATTCTGCTTCTACCCCTATTTTTATCCCTTTATACAGTACATTGTAAGTCGACTTATCCACTTTGGTTCAATCCATTTGAGTATCTTGCTCCTTTCGCCTTTGCATTCCTTCCATCAGGTATTTCTCTATCATTCCTTTGTTTGTACCCCCCTTCCAAATCAGTTGAATGATCCTGCCATCACCTTACCTCCATCATTGCCTTCTTGAATTCTGTACCCCATTTCGACGGATTTTCATTCAAAATACCTCTTATTTCTTCCCTTAAACATATCTTTCGCCATCTTTTTTCCTTCCTTTTTAATATATTTAGGATATAATTACCCGTCCTGCTCCTTGCCTCTATCTCCACACTGCGCCTCCCAGCCTCAAGTTTCCAAATGTAATCAGGAGTATTTCTCGCAACCCCCAACGCCATTTTCACCAGTCTACCTTGCAATTTCTCCATCTCCTCTTCTCTTCCAACCCCAAATTCCCACACCATACAATGCCCTCCCCTCCTTTACTAGTGAGTCCATTAATTGGAGTCTTTCCTTGAATTTATCTATCTTTGCTCGTTTCAAGATTCCCCACACCGAATTTGCAGCTTTCGTGGCTTTCCCTCCTGTGTTTCTAGTTGAAAACCAATACCCCGGATATTTAAATTCGTTAACAACCTCGATATTTTTCCCCTGAAATTTCCATCCATCTTCCTTCTTCAGGCTCCCACCATTTCTGAAAACCATAATTTTCGTTTTTTGAACATTGACTTCCATCTTTGTTTTAGTTACGAATTTTTCCAGTCACCGTAACATCTTCTTAAGCCCCCCCTCCCATTCTTCGCAACGATAGCGATGTCATCCGCGTATTTCAATGCATATATTTTTGTCGCACCAATGACGGATCCTTCCTCTTGCTTTCTTTCCCACGCCTCATCTACATTGTCGAGGGCAATATTAAAGAGTAAATGGCTAAGCGGGCCTTACCCTACTAAGCCCTGCCTTACCCCACATCTTATAGCAAAACTTTCCGTTATTCCGTTTTCGGCTTTTATCTCATTAGTGGCCCAGCTATATATTCTTTTGATGTTGTGCATTTTCCCTTTAATACCCCTAATCCACAGTTTTTCCAATAAAATTCTTCTATCAATCCTATCGAACGCCGCCCGGAAATCTACAAATGCCACATATAGTTTCCCTCCTTTATTCTTTAGCCTATTATTTATCAGCCCGTTTAATACAAATACGCGGTCTCTCGTACCCCTTCCTGCCCTGAAACCCGCCCGGCTGTCTCTCAACACTCCCTGCCTCTCAATCCACCTGTTTAACCGTTTGACCATAATGTTAGCTAGGAGCTTGTAACCCAAATCCAACAATGAAATCCCTCTGTAATTGCCGGCTAGATTCTCCTCTCCCGCTTTATGAATCGGATATATTCTCGCACGAACCCATCCTTCCGGCAATGTCCCTTCAGGTCTTCCCTCCTTCCCACAGGAATTGCCTTGATAAACTCTGCCGCCATTGCGTCCTTGGCTGATGCTTTCTTATTTTTTAAATCCTTCATTGCCTTCAACAGTTCCTCCATCGCAATGTCCTCATCAAGTGTTTTGTCTTGTGACCCTTCTTCCCCGATTTTTACATCCTGCTCTCCCGCATTTGATTCCTCGCCCCCTCCCAGGAGTTCCGAAAAGTGGTTGACCCATTGTTCTTGGTCTATATCCAGCTCAGTTCTTGTCTTTTTGTCTGAAAAGAACCACTGCCGCCTACCGATCTGCCATCGTCTTGGTCACCTTCACTCGCCTTCATCTCTCTTCAAACCATTCTTTTTGTTTCCAGGTGCATAACTATTTCATTATCTTCCTCTCCTTCGCCAAATTATCTTTTTCTATCCCCTTCCCCTCCTCTTTTGTGTTGCCTACCCTCGCTGTGCGTTCGTTCCCGATTCTTTTTTTCTCTAACAGCGCTTTTAGGGCTGACCACATTTTTGTTTTCTGTACTCGGGAATCCTTGTCAAACCACCGTCTGTCCCCACTACCCTCCTTTAATAGTTTTTTCATTCCAGCCGCTTCTGCCGCTTCCCAAATTGCCTTTTCAAAGCTCTTCCAATTTCCCTCTGCTGTATCGTCCTCCACATTTTGTTGCCACGTCTTATCCAGTGCTTTTTCACAACTTTCTCCCTCTCAATTTATCCAAATTAATTTTTCCCCTTTGATCCCTTCCTTCTTCTTTTTCCTTTTCCTTTTCCCCTCGTCTTGTCCCCCCCCCCCCCCCCCCCCGCCGCTTTCAGCTCAAAGGTTACCGGAAGATGGTCCGACTCAATTCGCGTTATAACTTCTAGTTTTTCAATTACCTCCTCGTCGTCGTTCTCTATCCGAATGACCAGATCAAGAACGGAGCACTCGCCACCCCCACCAACAAATGTTAATTGTCCATCTTCGTCACCCTTCGTTCTTCCATTGAGAATAGCTAAACCCAGATCGTTACAGAAACTCAGTAGTCTTCGCCCTTCTGAGTTGGTCACTGTATCTTGTGACTTTCGCGGTCCCACTTTGCCTCCCATTTTCTCACATTCCACCATTCCTTGATTTTCTCCTATACGTGCATTTAAATCTCCCGCAATTATAACAGACACACCACACTCCACTCCATCCTCTATTATGCGCCTCAACGGTGTTTCTATATGTTTAAATTCCACATTGTTGTAAGGTTCAATAATCCACACATTCTTAGATGGAGGTTTTCTATCAATTTTTATTACCATTCCACATATCCATTCTTCCACGCTACAATTATTACACACACTCTTTTTTATACCAATAAGATGACCCCCTGCTGCCCTTCATTTTATATTTGCGCGTTCAGCCGCCTTTGCTCACCATTTGAAGGATTTATCAAGTTTTTCCCAATTTGATTTTTCTTTGTTTTTCTCTAACCATGTTTCTTGTAGTAAAATTACATCGAAATCTCTTAAAAAATCTTTTGCTTGCCAAATTTTCCCCAAGATCGCAATATTCCACGTAACCACATTCAACACTGCGCTTATTCACGAAATGGCATTTTTTCTAATGTTCCTTCTGTCTCCACCCAATACCACCAAACCCCATTTACACATATTTTCATATAATCCACACTCACAATCTACCCCGCTCTTCTCTTCTTTTTTGCTTCATTCCTCAGCCACTCGGTTACTTCTTTCTCCCTCGCCGTAAAGGCGTCTTCTATCCGGATCTTCGTATTCCTCAGGTTATCTCTCTTTTTCATAACCTCCTTTTTCATCTCCATGAAAGGTCACCACCGAACCTCCACCTACTCGTTGTATCGTCACAATTCTCGTGGAGACACCCAGTTTGTCTTTGATTATCGATCCAATCTCCCGTGCAATTGCATTTACACTGCCTCCAGTTCCGACTCCTCGTACTACAATGTTTCTCTTTCTTCTTTGTCTTTCCTTCAACTCCCAACGCCAAGCCCCTTCCGACAGCGCGTCTGGCTTGTTCTGTGTCTCAGTCATGATGTTTCCTTGTGTCACCGATCTTCTCTCTGTTAGAGTTGGTGTCGGCTCCACCACATGTGTTTTTGGATCGAAATTTCCTCGCTCGCCCAATGCTCGGTCATTTCCGTCCAATCCGTCGTTGCCATCCTTTTGATGTACCGTCTGTGTACCCACATCTCTCTTGTAGGACGTCTCAGTTAAACTGTCAACATCCTTCTGTTTAACTCCCACTTCCGGTATTGTGATGATCACACTTCTAAGACCACCCACCACTTCCTCCGAGCTAGTCAAATCTTCCGAGCTTTCTGAAATAGTCGTCTTACCCTGATATTTATCCGCTCGCTTGGCATCCCTGTCGACGTCCTTGCTTTTGTTTTTGTTTCCCGTCTTTAGAGGAGAGTGCTGGATGTTACCCCGACTACGCCTCGACGGTTTCCTCCCATTTATTATTTCCCCTCAAAAAATATTTATCGGTTTTATCGCCCTCTGTTTTCCCCTCAAACTTACCGACCGATTCCGCCTTTTTCGGCCTACCTCTTTTCACTGTACCTATAGTACGACCGGTCGCCGCG